>CAJVPV010001652.1:0-15130 GCA_910591835.1 Acaulospora morrowiae | reverse complement strand
CCATAGGTTACCAGGAGAAGGTCTAGGGTTCAATCCCACCTGGTTACAAAAATTTATCACCTTCATGATTGGTTGACCAGCTTTCAATTCATGTCGTATCCAATCAGCTGACAAATCTATCTCCAAATTTAGTTAGGCTGCATGAAGATGGGACCTCTGGTCTTCCCGACAATTGCAGGTTGAAAACAGGTCGAAGAAAAGAAGGTTGCACGAGAAAAGGCTTCTGATCTAACTCCAGTAATAAGCTCACAAACACCAATTCAAACTGACAACAGCAGACTCTGTTACACAATATAAAGAGGTTAATTTTAAGCTGATCTATCCCAATCTGGAGCTTGTAGATCTATTCAAATAGTAGTGTTCCATAGAACTTAATCATATGGTTGATGGGCTAGGTATTAGCCACAGGTGGTGAGAAGACTAGACAAAAATCGTTAAGCCAAGTGAGTCTAGTGAGGATCTACAAGATTAAATTGAAATCCAAGCAAGGACGCCAGTTCCACAGGTGATAAAAACGGTAGTGTTGCACTATGCTAGTGACACATCCCGAGGATCAATAATAACAGGTAATTGGAATGACTGGGGTTAATCTCTATAATTAATATTCCATATACACTGCTCTCTGCAATAATGGACCAGCAGATTTAGGCAGATTTAAACTAGTGGTAGGATTCCCTCCCTGTGAAAGTCCCACCTAACGTGTGGACACATCTACTTGATGTTGAACATATAGTTAGGTAAAAAAGATGGTTAGCATAGCTAGTCTTATAGTAATATATATACTAGGCAGTGTTAAACTGCAGATTAACTGTAGAAACATAAAGGGTATTCATGTACCAACCGATTTCCAGTTAGTTTGTAGAGACACTTGATGTCTGTCTGGATATTAAATATATTAATAAAGATCACATGCTGTGCGCACGTTCCACTTTAAAAAAAAAAAAGAAATGATAAAAAAAAAAACTCTTTCCCACAAATCTCCAGATTCCTAAAAATTTCCTTTTTTGGGATAGGCTAAAGTCAGATAGTATTACATGATTTAATAGATCAGATTTTTAGGTTAGAAAGATCAGATATCACGTAGGGTTCCGAAAAAGTACCGAACTGGTATCGAACTGGTATCGAAATGGTACCGATATATAGTAAATTTAATATATGGATTGTGACCTACTCATATGTTTTTATAGTAAATTTAAGTATCGAAGTGGTATCGAAGTGGTATCGTTAGGAGCCCTAATATCACGTAATCAAATAAATCAATTTTTTTTTAAAAAATTAATTTTAAATGTATTAATATTAATATTTTTATTAATAAAATTTATATGACATTAAGCATCAAAAATTGATTTCAAAAATGTATTTAAATTCATAATAAATGTAGTAACTATATTCACATCTCCCTTACTCTCAATCATTCAATATTTATCATGCACTCTTTTCATAAGCTTATTTACTTGTAATTTATATATTTTTGCCTCTTTCTCTGCTAAGGTCTTAAAAGACTTAACCACTTCAACTAATTCTTGATCTTCATATACCTTTAAGCTAGCCTCTACAAATGACTGTTAAAATGTTTTCCAAATATCAATTGTTAAGAACTTGCCAGGATTACATCCAAAGAAATGTTGATAAAACATGTGATGGCAAGAAAGCAGGTAACGATAGAAGAATGTACAATTATATTCAGACATTGTCAAGCATGACAAAGATTTATCCTTTTCCACTCTTGCATTCATGGCAGTGATTTCACTAACAATTAGTTTTTGAATCGAATAAGGAAACTTGTGAATTTCTTCAAGAATCTCATCATTAAAACCAACTGCAAAAATGTGCTTTGTATGAAGATTAAAGGTAGCCTTCTTAGAATTGATTCATTTTTTTTCATCCAGATCAAAGATTTTATTATATGCATCTAAAAAAAGCAATTGTAATTAATACATATAACTAAAAAATAATTTTTTTAAAAAAATTCTGATCACTTGTTCCTTTTCTTTATTTTATTTATTTCCTGATTCTTGATTCTATCTTATTTCTCTTTTACCCTATCACGTCCATTTTAACATTCCCATTCTTTATCTCTTTATCATTTTTTATATTCTCTTTCTATTCTTACCCTTTTATTATTTCTATTTTCCTGTTTTTTTTTAAAAAAAAATATTGGAACCATTTCATACCTAAGACCACATAAATAAAAAAATTTTTAAAAAAAAAAAATTAAAAAAATAATCCGATTTATTGTATCTTCACACCTTTTTTTTTTTTTATTCCGATTCTATTTTTTCATCTTATTTATTTTTCTCTTCTATATTCTCTCCCTTTCCCACCTTCTATCTTATTCTATTTCTACTTTTTTTGTTATACTTCTCATTTTTATCTTTTTTTTCTTGTTCTTCACCATTTCTTTAGAAAAAAAAATAAATCATTTCTTACCTAAGATCGTATAAATAAATAATTTTTTAAAAAAAAAATTTAAAAAATTAAAAAAATTAAAAATTAAAAACAAAAACAAATCCAATATTCTGTTCCTTCTTTTTCCTTCTATTCTTTTTATCCCAACTCTTACTTTTATCTTATTTTCCTTCTTATCCTCTCGTTTTTTTTCTTTCATTATACTTGCCTGCTTCTACCTTTTTTTTCTTTTTCTTCTCATCTTTATCACTCCTCTATTTCTATTTTCGCTGTTCTTTAAAAAAAAAAAATCGTTTCTTACCTAAAATCGTATAAATAAATAAATTTTTAAAAAAAAAAAAAGTTAGAAAATTAAAAAAATTAAAAAATAAATCTGATATTCTGTTTCTTTTTTTCCTTTCTATTCTTTTTATCCTGACTCTTACTTTTCTCTTATTTTTCTCTTTTACTCACTCATTTTTTTTCTTTCATATCATCATCATTCTATTCATCTTTTCTCCTTCCCATTCTTGTTTCATTATACTTGCCCACTTCTACTTTTTTTTTCTTTTTCTTATTCTTATCACTCTTTTATTTCTATCTTCATCATTTCTTTAAAAAAAATATATATATCGTTTCTTACCTAAAATCATATAAATAAATAAATTTTTAAAAAATAAATTTAGAAAATTAGAAAAAATAAATTCAAAAAAAAAATAAATCTGATATTCTGTTCCTTCTTTTCCCTTTTATTCTTTTTTATTTCAACACTTACTTTCATTTTATTTTCCCTCTTACCCACTTGTTCTATTTATCATCTTTTCTTTTTTCCACTCTCACCCCTTTCTATACTTGCTTGTTTTTACCTTTTTTTTTTTTCCTCACCCTTATCACTTTCTATTTTTATATTCATTGTTTCTTTAGAAAAATAGATAAATTATTTCTTACCTAAGATCATATAAATAAAATAAAAAAAAATTTTTTTAATTAGAAAAATTCTAAAAATAATACTGATTTCCATTTCTTCTCTTCCCACCTTTTTTTATCCTGACCCTATCTCTACTTTTTTTTTCCTTCTTACTCATTCCTTTATTTTTTCCAATTTTAAAAACCTGTTTTTTACTTATAAGACCATATTCCCTAGACATTAATTTTTTAAGCTCACTATGATAAGACTTTAACAGGTTTGTTGTAGTAACTTGCAACAAAAGAGGAGAACTCTGGAGTCCACTTTTCTGTATTCTTACTGTAATTACATTTGATATAGCAAGCAACCTCGGAGACAGGGCAGCTGTTAATAGCATTGTGAATTAACTCTTCACAACCAATTTTTGTTTTTTTATGCATAGCAGCAATCAATTGATTATGTATTGCTAGGTGATATATTTTTAATAGTCATGTATGCATCACATGTACTGTACAGAGAATAATATCATAGTTCTGTTTACCATGTATAATTTCCAGGAAGGCTTCTAGGATACTATTCATCTCAATACTACTTTAATTGCAAAGTATATACTGAGAACATCAATAAGGCACAAATTTATGGATTATTTTTAATACTTTGATTACTATGTTGCTATTTTCTTTATTCACAAAAAAATGTGCACCAACATTTTAACAGCCACAACCATTGCAAATGTATAAGGTAAAAAGGTTTCAATAATGCTTATTTGTATTATGGATGAAATATATAAGTATTAACCATCCATATTGTTGAAGTTTTTTCAGTTGTTGAGTATTTGCAAAGCAAAAACCTTGAGATAATTGTGGTGTAATGTAAAATTGTTGAACTTTATAATTTTTTGTAATCAAAAATTTTAAAGTTTCATGCACATCTAATTCTAAATTATGTTCTCCAATTAAATTAACCATTAATAATTTTCTATGTTTTGCTTGAATATTTGCTACTTCTTTTTGACGTAAATTTTGAACAATTATATTTAAATCTTTTTCTTTTACAAGTTCTTTTACTGTAGTAACAATAGCTAATGGTGAATATGGTTTTTTTGCTTCATTGGTTACCAATTGTTTAATGATTTCAGAATGTTTTAATCTATTACTATCTTCAATTGAATATGAATGATTTGGTATATTTTTAAAATTTTCAATTTTAATAGTTTGTGTTGCAAAAATATGTGTCACTTTTATTTTTGCATAACACTGATTTGCTATTTGTTTACTAGTTTTTCTTCACTTGTTGATTGAAATATTTTCTTTTAATGTACTTGATTCATAATGTTTTGTGAACTGACATGTGTAAACAGTCCAAGAATCTTCATTTTTGCATTTTCAATTGTTAAATCAAATCCAAATATTAGAAACAAATAGTTATAACTTTTCATAAAATTCTTTGGTTGAAATTTCAAAAGAGTTATCAACATTAAAAATATTATTTCGCCTTTGATTTATTGTTATCATTATGTAATAAAAAATATATAAATAAATTTTTGTATTACAATCTGATTTATTAAATCACATGATACTACCTGGCTTTAGCCATTCCCTTTTTTGGTAATACTATAAAACACTCAAAAAACACTTAAAGAAATACTCCAAGAGAACATCTAAAGGAAAACTCTACAATATCTTCTTGAAAATAAAGAAGGACAAACATAACAGATATACTGTGGGTTCAAAAAGTATATTAACACTTCTTTATTTTCAATTTTAGAAACAGATACTTGTGATTTTTCACTGGGAAAGAAGAAAAAACAAAAAATACAATTCACAGTAAAATTAAAAGAGAAAGTTAACACCACACTTCACAAGTTGCTAGCCAGTCATGTATCAGGTTAGATACCTCTCTAGACATCAGAGGACTTTGTATTGGTCAGATTACATCTGATAAACCAGGCAATCTTGCACAAACACAAAATCAAAAAGGTTTCAAGACTTTCTCATTACTGTAATTGAAAAGAAAAGCACAGATTTTAATATTTCTTGAAGACAAAAAACCAGAAACAGTTTACCTTTTTCCAAATATTAACAGTAACACAAACATGTACTTTTCAAAACCTAACAATATTAATAACTGTTAAACAAACAAACACAGCAATTCAAAATGTGACACGTGTATACAACAGATTCAAAGTTCACCAAAATTAATTTACTCCCAAAGCAAGATCTGCAGTAGCATGAACATACTATTACCACAAACAAAACAACAAAACACAAACAGGACTTACCAAAACAAGCAAATCACAAACAACTTGGTAAAACATGTATTAATATCAATTCTATTTATTAAAAAGAGATAACTACATGGCACAACAAGCTGTTCCAAGCAAACTAACACACACCAAACAAACAACAAATTAAGCCAGTTTACATGTGTCAACCCAGCAAAAGTCCAAAACAATGGTTGACTTCAATCCAATTCAAATAGAAAATCTAATAATAGAATATCTCAAAATGATTGAAGACAACTACAATAAAGAAGAACAAAGATAGTTTTGTATGTTAATCAAAGATGGCACAAAAAACACAATGTCAGAACTGGCAGAATTAGGAACAATAGTAAACATCACAATAATAGATGCAGTAGTGACAAAACTTTTCAATGTCAATTCATATACAGCTGTAAAATGGATGTTGACTAAAAAATACATCAAACAAATCCAAGTATTCAATCAACTAGACATGAACATATTAAACAGATATATATTAAAAGATTCACAACAAATGTCTCAAATTGTTGATATCCTACATTCAGGTCAAGACCCACAATATGTACAAAACAAAGATCCAGAAATTATATTTCTTTCTAGACAACTTGAAACAAGAAACCATAACCTCAACTATCAATAAGAGGTAGTTAAAAGAAGTAAAGGAAACATGTCAGAAAATTACATTAATCAAGAAGATGTAACAAAGCAGACAAACAAAGAACAACAAATACCAGAAGTTATTATGAATAAACAGATCTTTAAAAACATAACTGAAAACCAGGAAACACATGTTTCAGAGATAGTTATGAAAAAGCAATCTCTCTTAGATGAAGACTCAGACATAATAACACTCACTTCCAACTTACTTGAAGACATAAGAGCAAAGGAAGACTATGCAACAAGAAACAGAGTCTTTTATCTAACAAATCCCCATCATATTTGTAAAAAAGGGACATACAAAACAGGAACTCTAATAACAAACACACTAGAGAGAATCAGGAAAAACAGATCAAGTATTTTGCAAACATCTTCAAGCTCCCTGCCAACAAATATAATCTAATCCAACCATATTTTCACAATGGAAATGGATGGTACACAATTCACTTTCACTATGAAAAAGACAGATTGACATATATCAGCAAATTCAAAAACAAAGAGGATTTTGAACTGATCGCAATACAGAACTCAAACCTCAGACAAGACAACAAAGTCAACAAGAAAACAGAAGATATCAAACATAGCACACTGGAAGAAAATCAAAGTCACAACAGCCCTAATTTATTCAATTTAACTAATAAACAAGTTAGAGTTCAACTTCAAATTAGATGCAATCCTCTTCTCTAGACCAGCAGAAAAAAACAACTATAAGAGATAATCAACATGCTTCAAGTGCCTATTGAACACGAGAGAATATAAGTCCTAGCAATAGAAAAAAACTAATAGATAAGTTTTGGTTTCAATGAAACAACAGATGCTTATAGATGTAAATAACAGCTATTGAAACACATACAATCACAAGACATAATTTTAAATATCATCAAGAATATCAGTCCAAATAAAGAAGCATCATCAAAAAGCTCATTAGCTTTAGAAAGTTCAGAAATTTCAGAAATTTCAGAAACACTGAATCAATACTGGATCGATATATACTCATGGATATTTCAGTACATACTTCATTTAAAAAAGTACAAGATATCCTTAGTAAATATGGAAAAATCCAATCACTTAATATTATAAAAGAAAACAACAACTACAATAGTACTATGGTAGCATTTCAATTCACAGAAACCAACCTTAAAAAAATCTGGACAATCCCATTGGATAACCTAATGGCAAGACTAGCACCATTAGAAAACCACCAGAACATCCTTATAGAGCGTAATGAAATCACAACTAGACTATATGGTATTGAAAAATCAACATCTGTCTCATGAATAATGAGTACAACAAAATACCTAAAGGTCAAAACAGTACATATCCCACTTAACAACAAAACTGGCAAAAGAAGAAACTTTGCCATTATAGGTTTCAAAAATCAAAATGATCTGAACAAAGCCCTATTGTTATATGTGGAACTGTTTGGAAGTAAAACCTGGTGAAGCACTAAAGACAATACAAAAATATATAAAGGGATCAATAAAAAGCCAAAAGTCCAAACACAAGATCTTACAATAAGAGAAGAAAGCCATTCAGATCATTGCAAGAATTTAAGCTCCTTTATAATTTCTAAAGGAAAGAAAACCCCAAACAACTCAAAGAACTCGAACAAAAAAAGAAAAAAGAATCAATATACTATTGAACTAACAATAGACAAATACAACATACCTGAAAAACAAACCCCTTGAGATACAATTCACACAATGTTGAAATTTATCAGTGCCAGATTAATGAGGCTAGAAAACAAAAAAAACAAAAATAGAAGAAAACTCCATTACTCCTCCTAAAAAGTCACACCAGTCCTGTAACAAAACAATATTGGAGGAAGCGAACCACCAAAAAATCTACAACCAGTAGAATCTTCAATAACAAGACCTGTAGTAAATCACATTTTAGATACCTTAAACTTAGAATACTTCTCAAAAGCACACAACTAACAATTAAATATCAACATTTTCACATTCCTTCATGAACAAAAAGAACTTTTTCTAAACAATCCAAATTCAAACCTTAATAACATTCAAACAAAAAAACATTAGCACAATTTTAACAACAACTTACTACAAATAAGAATTCACAATACCAAGGGAATTACATATATAACAGATCAAGAAATCTTAATCCAAGAAATCTGAAAAAGTCAAATAAACATACTAGAACTCAGTGAGATCAACATCAGAAAATTTTTAAGCAGAGGAACTTCATATATTTTTGCATATCTCTGCCATTGTTAGAGATTTCTGGAGAAACAAAATATATATTGTTAAAGTGAAAAATGAATTATTTAAATAATGAGAAAAATAAAAGTAAAATGAAGTAGAATATAAAAAGTAATATGATAGATATGCAAAAGATATCTAGTATTTCTAGTATATTCTAGTATCTTTAAATATTTAGCAGATATAATGAGTAATCATCAAGTATAATATAGATAACAAGTATAAAGTTGGATAATAAGTCCAAAGCTGGCTAAATTATATTAGGCATAAAAAGTATAAAAATAAGATGACGATATAAAAATATGGGAATCAAGGAGGATAGGCACTGCACACTAAAAAGGCTATCTAACTTGAGAGTGTCATTAAATAAAGGAGTGATCACATAGGAGGTTGGCAGTTACGACGCATGATTGACGAATCGACCTGTGTTATTGTTAAACTCGAGCCAAATATACACATCTCTTTTGAGAAGGAACCATTCTCCAACGTAGTACAGCGTAGACAGAACAGAAGTGACAGACTTGTCATATTTCACTATAACAATATATATAAATTTTGAAAATCTCTGAAAAATTATTTTCTCCAGAGATTATCGAAGGTTTTGCAAATGTTTGAAATATTTTAATAACTTTTGAAAACCTTCGATAATCTCTGGAGGAAATAATTTTTCAGAGATTTTCAGAATTTATATATATTTTTTTGATTCTTCAGAGATCTTTAATGACAGCAGAGATATGCAGAGTTCCTCTGTTCAAAAAATTTCCTGATGAAACTCATCCAAACCAACCAACAGTTCACATTTCAAAATAGCAAAGACAAATATAAATGTTTTACAAGCTTATGTTCCCTAAATCCTATGGAGGCAGGAGTTCTCTTACTAATTCACAAAGGCTTGGAAAGAAACATTGTTTATATAGATAGACTAGATGGTTACCTAATAGCTGTTAACCTTTGAAGCAAAAAGTATAAAACATAGATAGCACAAATATATCTTTCTTGTAACAAACGAAAAAGTCTATTTATCCAAAAAAAGATCCAAACACTGGTCCAAAGTAAGATCTGGTAACAGTATCAAATCATCTTAATAGATGACTTTAATACCACTTTCAATCCCAGATATAACTGAAAAAACATAGGCTCCAGTAAAACCTTCACTCCAGCAAAAGAACCTGAAATACAAATATTTAGTCATCTTATTAATCAAAATCTCATAGATCTTTAACAACTCTGGGGCAGCAAAAAAAATATACATATATGGTCTAACAACAAAAGTTCAAGCAGAATAGACTATATTTGGAACTCACTAGCTATAATCAATAACTTGAGCAGCTTCAAAAACATAAACTTCAAAGAGATCACAAATAGCAATCACACCCTCTTAGAACTCCAAGTAGCTAAGGAATCTCTAATCCATATAGCTATAGAGCAGCAAAAAACAATTAAAAAACATCAAGAAAAAATAATAAACCTGGCAAAAACATTAGAGGAACAATGGACAAGATTCAAAGACAAGATACAAAACAACAAATTCTTTGAGGAAATAGCAAGCCTATATAATGAGGCACCAGATCCAAAGAACCAAGCTGATGAAATTCAACATTGATAAAGTGAGTTCAAAAAAATGATAATCTCATTAGCATTCAACAATCACTACAGTGAAAAGAAAACTGTCAAAGAAATTCAAAAGTGACAAAACAAAACACAAAACAGTAAAAAAAAAGATCTAATCAAACTACATAAGCAGCTCCATAAACTACAGAAAAAGGTTCAAAAAGATTTCACAGCAATAGAATCCATTGCACTATCTCAACAACTCAAAAACCTCTTGTTTAAGTTTATCAAAATCCTCTCAACTAACTCCCAACCCCAGTAGATAAGCTACTATAGAGCACCAAAAACCAGAGCACAGACCCATCACAGATCAAAGAATGCATACACAATCTAAAATTAATAGTACGAAAGACATGTCTTAAGGACAACTAGAGAAGAATCATACAAACATTAATAAACAACTTTAAAGAAAGAATAACAATTGACAGAATCAAGGCAATAGATGAAGAAAGATAAGAATACTTTACAATTGACAAAGAAGAAATTCTGAGTCAAACTGAATGATACTATTAAAAAGCATTTCAGAAGTGCAACAACAATTATGATATGCTAAATGAGCAATGAAAAAACAATATGAACCTAAAGACAAAATACAAGATAGTTGATATGAGAAGCTAGAAAAAGAAATTCAATCAGAAGAGCTGAAAGAAGTCCTTCAAGACCTATCAAAAGACAAAGTAACAAGTCCTTCCAAAATCAAATACAAAATGCTTAAGAGACTAGGACTCCAGGCCAAAAAGATCCTATGAAGCTTTTTCAATTTGTTTTTAAAACAGGAATATACACCAGCATCCTGAAAGAACAGTCTCCTATATCCAATCTCCAAAGAAAAAGAATAGCAAGGAGAACTTAATAATACTAGACCTATAATTCTACTTGAAACAACACAAAAGTACTTTACCAAGATTCTTAACAACTGATTAGCATTAATATGCAAAAAATATAACATACTCAAAGATCCCAACTTTGCAGGCCTCTCAGAGAAAAGTACTTCTGATCCAATCCAACTGCTTAACAATATCTGTAAAGAAGCTTGTAAAGAGAAAAAAGAATTATGGATTCTATTACATAATATTACCAAGGCATATGATACCATTAGTCTTGAAATGCTTAAATGAGCACTTCAAAGAATCAAAATATTAGAGAAGATTACTAGACTTATCCTAAATCCCTTCAAGCAAAGAAAGATTAAGATCATCATAGACATAGGACTTACCAAGGAAGTAACAGCAGAAGATAGTATAGACCAAGGAGAAACAATCTTCTTACTACTTTGGAGAATCTTTTATAATCCTTTATTGTGTGAAATTCAAGAAAACGAAACATTGAGCTAGGGCTCCAAAAAGTACCAAACTGGTATCAAACTGGTATCAAAATAGTACCAATCTATAGTAAATTTAATATATAGGTTGTGACCCACTCATATGATTTTATAGTAAATTTAAGTATCAAACTGATATCAAAATAGTATCGAAGTGGTATTGTTAGGAGTCCTATACTGAGCTATTCAATGAATTGTTTCTGGATGCCAAATCTCAACAAACCATCTAGCAACCTAAGCTCAACAGAGAACTTATCTCTCAAGCAAGCAGCAATTGCCTATATGGATGACACAACATGGATAGTTAAATTTCAAAAAAACATGGAACAATTTCTCAAAAGAGTTAAATGGTTTTATGCAACAAATGACTTTCAAATTAATAACAACAAATTGGTTCTTATTACAATAAATAGTAACAACAAAGACCCAAATATAATTCACTTAGAAATCAAACAAGAAGAAGTCAAAGAACTGGATTGCAAAAGTCATGCAAGATTTCTTGGCATATGGTTAGATAACAAAGATCAAGTAAAAGATACCATTAATAGAATAAAACAAGAAATTTCAGAAATTCTACCAAATTTGGGAAAAAAGTTAATAACGGACAAGCATGTGAAGTATATCATAAACAAAGTCCTAATACTAAGAATAGAATACAGAATAAAATACAGTTCAATCCACTTCCACACAGCCAATCGTCTCTTAATACAATTAAGAAAAGTACTTAAAAGAATAGTCCACATAATAGAAACAATTTCCAACTCTGTGATACATCACAAACTCTTTTACAAAATCAAAAGTATAGAAAAAATACAACTAGAGAACCAAATTACCAACTTCGTGAACAGATTGAATAACCACAACCACTCATGTAAATCAACTCTAATCAGACTTAAACAAGCACAAATACAATATTGGAAGCTAACAAATCTTTTCACTAAAAACATTGCCAGCAACAATTACAAAAGAAACCTCTCAGTACAAATACTCAAAGCAATAAACAAAATAGAAATTACATTTCCAGACTCTCAATGGACAAATATATTCTAATGGAAAGGAGGGCACATAATGATCAAAACCCTTCTAAACAGTCCTTTCTCTTATAACAAAGCAACAAAGTCTTTAAGAAAACACAACATCATGTTTGTAGATCAGCTAATAGACAAGGAATACAACACACTCCTAAACTGAAAAATACTACAATTCCCAAAAAACTAAGGACAAGAACCTATATCAACATAATATTAATTGATAAAAAAAATACTAGCAAATGATCATGGTGTCCTCAAGCAAAAATAGTTGGGATACAATTGGATATCCCAAAATAGACTACTTTTTATATCCAATGAAAACATAGACCATAGGAAATGGAACTGACAAGTAAGTATGAATAATGACGAAGAGCAGAAACTGGTCTGGTTTAGAAGTAAAAACATATAAGCAACAAACAACCGAGATATAGAATACTTTCAGATTGGAGTGGAAATAAATCCAAACATAATCAAGTTCACAAAGGTTGAAGCTGATAGAAAACAAGTTAACAAAAACCCTGCACTCGACATCAACTGGATAAACAAAATTGTCAAATACAGAAAAAGCAAAGAGCCAATAATACTGATCAAACACATATACTGAAAAGTCAGGCCAAAGCAAAATTGAAAAAACTTCACTTAAATAATACAAACACATCCAAACTCCAATATGTTAAGATAAAAGACTATAGCATACAGATAATTCAAGACAATGTAGAGTCAGAAGAGTATCGAAAATAGTTATGTACAGAATATAGATTCAATGTGAATCAGGACAAAGAAAACATTTATCAATTCTACACAAATGGAGCCATGAACAAAACATCAGATCAGTTTACAAAGATGGGAGCAGTATGGCTTCAAACAGAAGGACTGAATCCAGAAAGAATGTTTCAAGCAGGAGTTGATAGCTGGCCCTCCCCAACAAGAACAGAACTAGTAGCAATTTTCCTAGCAGTGATAACTATATCAAACAATAGAAGGGTAGAAATCAGAATGGATAATGCCAACTGTATTAATACCTTTACAAAGCTAAGAAACTTCATTCTAAAGAGACATTAATAAAACAAATGAAAATACCAAACTGGCAGCTATAGTTAAAACTAATGAACACAATTACAAGAAAAAGAATCTAACTGAAACTTACCAAAGTCAAAGCCCATAGCAAAGACATGCTAAATGACCAAATAAACCAGTTAGCCAAAGCAGCAAAAGAAAAGCCAGTAATCATATGGAAACTATTGTCAAAATAATTCCAATTATAGTATTAGAATGGAATAAAATTCCTATAGATATCTCGATTAAAGAATTCATCAAAGATGTTAACATGAGAGAGACCCTGATACAATAGGCATCCCTTAACAGAATACAACAGAGATGAAAAGATAATATAGCAAACTATGACAAAATCGATTGGAAAGGTTTCTGGCAACATAACAATAACAAAGGATCACTATCTTATTCAAACAGATGAAAAAAAGAACATTTAAAATCAAACTTTTACACAATGAATTGTCAACTCTGGATAACCTAGTCAAGTAAAATATCCAAGAACTAGTAGCAAATATCAAATATGTCTTTTGTCTAAATTACGAAAAAATGATAGATCACTTAACAACTTGTAACGAACTCCAAAAAGAAAAAAACAGGATATGGGAAAATATCCTCAACAAGCTGTACGCATCCTGGATCACAAAGCACATTAACAGAGACAAGAAAAAGGCCAAATGAAATCTAACACCAATTCATAAAATAAAAAACACTAGAGTAGACTCAGATATGTCATGCACTTAACATACATAAAGCAGCAGCCTGAAAGATCTTAAACAAAATATCACAAGGCTGGAGTAAAGAGTTTTGTCAGCAAATCTGAAATACAAGATGTGAAAAAATCCATGACCAGAAAAAAGCACATGATAAAGGAAAAGGAAGAAAAACAAAGTACAGATCGAGGATATCAAAGGAAGTCTTCAAGTCCAAGGAGAAACACAGATCACAGGAAAAGGAGACAATAGCAATACTGACAGATATAAGCTTAGCAACCAAAAGCAACAATATCACAAAAATCCTCACATAGACCTTATGGAACAAGATAAAGGAGGGAATCAAATGGTTGAAATATAAAGTAATCAAGATTTTGCCAAGATGAATTATAGTGATGAACTGCAGGCAATGAATTCAAATTCTCTTAGGAATGGAAACTCTTTCCCACTCCCCCTTTCTACATTTGAAAATTTCCTTTTTAGGAAATTTTTGAGTTGTTTACTTTTTTTTTGTCTTCTCTTTTCCCTTCTCTCTATGTTCCTTCCCCATACCTCTTTATTTCCCTTCCCCTATCTTCTCTCCTCTCTTCTATATACTCTTTTCTTTTATTTTTACCCCTCCCTTCCTTTTTCCCCTTTTTTTTTCTGCCAAAGCTAGGTTTTTCCCTTTTTCCTGAAGGTTTTCCTTCCTAGGCCTCTCTCTCTTTTGAAAACTTTGCCTCCATAATATCACTCCTCTGGCCAGTGGACCCTTTTCTCTCAGGAACCATATAAGAAGTAGCAAGGTTTCCACAGGACGTGGGCTATGGAAAGTTTTCCCTCCATGGCTCCTCAGAAAAAGGACGGATGGCTTACCCCCTCCAAAAGATCAATATGGCCATCATTACCTAATCCGGTGTTGTTTACTCATTGATGGTTAGACTAGATACATCTAAAAAACCAGTGTACAACTATTATTATCCGAAAGTAT
>CAJVPV010001651.1:0-15133 GCA_910591835.1 Acaulospora morrowiae | reverse complement strand
CAAGGAGCATTCGTTTTTTGCAATCTTGTGTGTATTATATCAATAAAAATTATTGAATTCACAATTCTAACTTCTAGCACGTAATGTATAATTTTTATACCTAGTATTGTAGAGATTTGGGTCGACATCGACACATTGATTATTGTGAAAATCCCGGTCGCCATCTTCCTGGATTACAGCATATTGATAGTACGTGGATTTAAACACTGTATCATCGAATCTACCGATTATTGACCGTTCTTGTTCATCTTCTATAATATAGATATTTGCTTTTATCCAGATCCAGAACGTTCTAAAGATTTTCTGTCTCACGAACAATTTTGGGCTCAAACTGGGTTCGAAGGTAAATTATTGCATATTGTCGATACATCAAAACTTTTTCTCAATCGCATTAATTTATTTAAAAATGTCTAGATCCATATTCACCTTTGGAGCGAGAAGAATTTAAAAAATGTGATGTCAAATGCCCTGACGAAATCCATAGATCCGATTCATCACATCCTGAAAAATTCTACTGTAGCTTACCATTATTCCACGAACCTTCAACTACGCTTCCGGAAAAACACACTGGATATGTGTCTAAAGAAGGACATTTGTTTTCCTGTCAAAACCCTTCTGTTGCAACTTTTCATATTATTTTCGTATTAGATCGGTCGGGCTCTATGGGGAGTAGTGACCAAAAACCGATATCGAAAACAGCATTTGCAAAACATTTAAAGGAAAAGCACAATAACCGTTTTGGCGCAGCATTGGATGCAACCAGTCAATTTATTAAATCTCGGTATGCTTCTATGCGTAACCGAAATAGAAGTAAAACCGACTTTGAAGACATTGTTTCCATTGTATTTTTTAATAACGATCCAAAAATAATCCTTGAAAACATGAGCTTACTCGATATTGATGATATTCAATGTAAAATGATCGAGAATAATTGTGGCGGTCGCACAAATTTCGAGAAAGCAATAGTCAAAGCTGATGAAATAATCGACAAATACTATAATCCATCTAGGTAAGATTTCATCAATGTGCAAAGAATAAAGAGTATTAAAGATCTTCTAAAATTTTCGACAACATATACGTTTTTTAATCTTTTTTTGATTTAATATCATCATTATTCTAGGCTTAATGTTGTTATATTTCTTTCCGATGGACTATGTTCGGTTCCGAAAGAGAGGCTGACTGAAATATGTCAAAAAAATAAAGAAAGAGGGTGAGCTTCCAATTTTATTTAATATGAATAAACATACATATGTATTCAGTCTATTCTTATTGAAACTAATTCAGGAAAGTTTCTATTTAATAGATCTCCATTATACTTTAATACTGTTTTTTTTGGTTCACCCAATACATCATCTGAAGGATTCTTTTCAATACTTCTAAATGATGACCAAAATACCCTTAAAGAAATGGCGGAGATTGCTCAGACATTTCACGAAGAGGATTCGTCTGTAAAACAGCAATGCCAATACGCAAATGCAATCAATTCTATCGAGCTTGTCGAGTATTTCTCAAAAATAGTGAATGAACTGTTAGATTATAAACCCATGTTAATTCGGAATAGTGTATATAATCGATTAATGCTTAATTATGTTTAGTTATCATTAGATATACTGTAACTAATAACTATGGTATTACAGAGTTGAATGATTAAGCATTAAAATTTGATTGGTCATCGTTTTAGATAGTCAATTAATAAAGATCGTAATAATTTAAATTAAATATTAAATAGATTTTAAAAATATTATGTTTAACATCCATGCTAATACGTATATCTAACTCTATTAATATCAAAACAAGTTAATTTATTTGATAATATAAAAAACCGGAATAAATTAAGAATAATGCTATTTTATATTTTTTTCAAAAATATCAATTTCGTATGGGGAGAGATTTAAATTATCAAATAGATGAATTCGTTTTTTTTTCTAATGGCGTAATTTTAAAACAAATGCATAGAATCATATGTTAGATATTTACTGTATATTTCAATAAAACAAACAACTGACCAATTTTAACTATAGCAAAAAAATAATGTAGTGAGAAGTTTATGGAAAATGAAAAAAAAAATGATTGGCCTAAAGCTAAGCAAAATTTGTATTTTTTTGTCTAATCAATTTCTTGAAAAACAAGAATTTTGTTTGATGATTATAGCTTTCATTCAAAATAATTATTAATAAGTCATTAAATTATTATTTTTTTTTGATAAGCATTAAATGCAAGGTTTTTATTAAACTTTCATATTTTATCAATACAATAAGAATCTTTATATAGTAAATTAATCCTAGCCTATCAAAATAAATATTGACAGATGCAAATCTTTGAAAACCCAAAAAGAAAAAAAGAAAAAGAAGTTAAACAATTTCTAGTTACTAGTTAAATTTTTAACTGTATCAGGAAATTTTTTTGAAAGTTATTTATCAATAGTCAACCTATAGTTGCTAGTAATTGGTTATAATTAATCAATATATATTGATAGTACTATTTGCTATTGATTAATATTAAAAATAAAAAATTGTTTATAATTGAATTATATCAGTATTGATATAAATCATATTTTATTAGGTTAGTAGGTTTTAATATATACAATTGATACTATTTATTGTTAAAATCAATTTATTTAATTTCCACATTAATTGATATTATTTAATTCTGTAGATTAAAATTAAAATATATAATTATTTATCAAATATTCATTTGTTTTATCAAATATTGGAACTACATGAATGCTTTTATCTATATTATCTATATTATCTATTAGTATACAACTATACTGTTCAGGTAATTCTAATTTTTGACATCTCTATAATTTACCTTCCTCTTAATACCAACAAATATGAACAAATTTAAATAGTTTATAACTTTTGAGTTTATAAAATTGGAATATTAACAATATAAAAAAAAATATTAAATTAATATAATTTTAATTTAATTCTTACTAAATCAAACAATTATTTTTTTATCTTTATTTTTTTACTTATAACAACATTAGAAAATGATGAATTTTTATAAAAATTCAATAATAAACAAATAATATTATTACTTTCCTATATTGTTAAAGAGATTACTTTTAATCAGCAATTATAATTAATTAAATTAATTAATTCTTTTTTAAGAAATTTATCAAGACTTGTTATTAAAATAATAATCTTTCAATTTGTAACAAATTCAAATTATCTTTATTTTTCTATATAAAGTGATTCAAATATTTGAATTTTAATATCTACAAAGGTTTATGAAATTCTATAATTTGTTAATATTTTTTAAAAGCTTTTCTTTCTATCAATTTCTTTCATTTAATTTAAAACAATTAATTATTAAATTTTAATAAGTAATAAATAATAAAAATTAAAACTAATAAAAATTTATAATTATTAGTTTTAATATCTGTTTTATATAATCCTTTTTATTAAACATGTGTTATAAATTTCTAACATATGTTTTATGAATAGTTTTATAGGTCTCTGTAGTTATTTTATTTATTGTTTCATATTCTTTTATTATGAATATTAAATAATAACATCAAATATGAAGCTTTTAAAATCGAAAATTACTTTGTAATTATAAAAAAATTTTGTAATAAAAAATTTTTTTTGAGATAAACATCATTTGTTTATTTTGTTTATATATGTCAATGTATACATTGTGAAAGAAACAACATCTCTCATACTGTATATTAATACAATAGTTAAAATGTTAGCTTGCAAACAGTAGCTATTTAATTAATATTGAAAAGAAAATTTAAAACAATATATTTTGTCAAATGATATCAAGCAGATATGAATATCTACTCAGTATTAAAAAAAGTGATATTGAGTAATAGTGATATTAATTTTTGAATATATTTAGAATAATTATATTTATATTAGATAAATGTGTTTGTAACTATACTAAGTAAATCAATTGTAATTTCTTCAGGGGAAGTAATGGTTGATTGGGTTTTGGTTTGAAAGAGTGGGGTGAAGTAGAAGACTTATTAAAATTCTATTTGATTCTAATAGATAGAAATGTGTTGGATATAAAGCAGCATGATTTCCAATTGAGATTATATAGCTGGATTATGGCTTTGTTAGCTAACTTAACCCAGTTGAAAAAGTCTAATATGAAAATAATTTTATCAATGAAGCTGCAGAATAGTTCTGCTAATTGTTATATATGTGAGATTGGTATTTGATTACTGTTTGGATAGAGAATTTGATTGATATTTTTAATTATTTGATTAGCTTTGATAGAGACCTCAGAGCATTTGAAGATGTGATAGATATCCTCAATATAAATCTCACATCTTGGGTATCAAGTATTTGGATACTAATCAGAATATAGCTGGTAAAGAGTTTTACAAGTGTGTAGAGTACCTGAGAGTAGTTTGATTTTGAAAGATATTATATTACTATAGCTGTTATTGTGATGTTTTTTAATATTTTTGTTGAATTTGATAATGATTTTTAGGCTGTGTGGGATATACTTTTATCCAAAAGTTTGAATAATAAAGAAGCTTTCACAGATTATATAGTTTCTGATAATACTGAAGATTTTTTTGCACCACCTAATATTACTGCCAAGGCATGTATTGTTAATTATTGGATTTTCTGAAAAATGTGATAGAAAATTGTTCTATTAAATAGATCTAGTTGACAATGATTTGAATTTAGGTTTGATATATATTATCTGTATTGATTTTTGTTATATTTAAAAATTATTCTTTGGATTAGTACTAAGAAATTGATCTTTACCATTCTTCTAGGGTATTCGAAAACTGATTAAAGAATTTTCTTGTTACTTCTAATTTCAATAATGTTATAATACTGGTTCTACTGGATAATGTCAAATATTACAAGTAAAATGTTACCTGGTGATAAGCAAGAATTGAGAAATTCAACTTTGATATTGTTTATAATTAAATTATTTTTATAGAGCTATATATGAGTATGCTGCTACAAGTTGAGATTTTATAAAAAAGTTTGAGAAAGAGAATTGTGAAATGTTGACTTCTTGTAGAATAAGTTTATTGTTCTATAGCGAGTTAGAGATTTCATCTATTATACTAAGTAGACAGTATTTTTGATCACTGAATGGATTAATTTGAATCTATAGTGTTGAGGCCGCTATACTTGTGAACTCTAACTAATAGAATCCTTGAGAGGACAAGTCAAATAAACTATCTGAACATCTAATCAGAATGTTGCTGAGATCTACTGTAAAGTATTTTCCCTTGAGTAGTGTACTTTCTTATATTGCTTGATATCTTATATAAGTTTTGACTATTATATTAATATTGTGAATAAATCAAAATATTAATCTGGAATTTGGTATTGAGCTATGAGATCCTTTTAGATTTCTGGTATTTGTGAATATTTTGAACTAATTGGGCTCTGGGCTGAAACAAATTATGTTTGTATAGATAGCAAGCTGTGGCCATATGAGTTTGTGGTGAAGCTTTGAAATTTTAGTAATTGATTGATAAATTTTATGTTGAAAGCTTTTGTAATACTTATTGTTATTTTTTTGAACTGGGATTAGAGAGTAAAAAATAAAAGACCAATTGAGTTTTTAGTATTGTTAAGATGAAATAAACATTCTGCAGGACAGATCTGAATTTTAAGATTTTTGGCCAATTTCACTATATAGAAAATCTAACTGTTTTGATTAAACTTCTCTAGATTGCAAATAGAACAGAACCAAATTGCTTCTTTTGTTTGAATAGAATAAATTTCTTATAGCATATACTTTCTAATAGCAGAAATAGAAAGTTTGACATTAAATTGCATATTAGTGTAGTCTTTTGTCTTTCTTTCAATACTGCCAGATTAAGGCCACTACAGCTTGTCAAAATTGTGTTGGAACACTTGGAAAAAATTTTGTATGCTGATTTGTTTAGCTTGTTAATTTTTGTAGAAAGAAGTTTGAGAGTTCACTTATTGAGAAAAGAAAAAGTAAAAAATATTCAAATTTTTCTATAACAATCTAATTATTTATTTGTTGCTTAATTTCTCCTTTTCACTTGTATTTGGAGAGTTCCTTAATAATTTGTAATACTGTTTGGATAAATGTTTTTCTGTTGGATTTATATAGGTTTCTTGATGAGATTAGAGTTTTGAGATATTTGATATTTTTGTATAATCAGAGAATTTGAATCTAATAATTATCAAATCTAATGAAATATGGAGAGCTGTGTTTAACTTTGATGTTGTTAATGATCTTAGTTTTGTTTTTGTTGCATGTGATACTGTTTATTGTAAAAAATTGATTAGCTATTGTGAGAAGCTTTTCCAGCTTCCATCTGAAGTCTGCTATAAGAGCAAGACTGTTCATATATGCTAGGATATTGAAGTGTAGTAACTTTGGACAGACAATGTTGAGAAAGTTTGATAACTAATGAGTTATAAAAGATGATCAATGTAATAAAGAATAGCATTTCGCTTTGCTCTACTCCATTATTAATAGTGAATGAATCAGTTAGGCCAAATGGTAAATTAATAGATACCTCTCTATTGGCAAAGATGTTGATAAAAAAACTGATAATTTAATTTTAACAGTTAATTCTTTCTAGTAATTTTTGGATTGCTGGGATGGGAGCTGAATCAAATGCTTCGGTTATGTTAAGAGATGCAAATCATAACTCTTTGTCATTGGCATTTGCAACTTGGAGAGCTGAATTGACAATTGCTAATAGTTCTATGATGTTTTGTCCAGGGAGATCAATATAGTTGAATTCTGATAGGATATTATTTTTTTAAGGATTTTGGTTAATTTTTTGTTAACCAATCCAATAAATACTTTTTAGTAGAGTCAATGAGAGATATAGGTCTAATGTCTAACAATTTGTGACTTCAAATGATTTTCTTTGAAATAGGGTAATGATGGTTTGTTTTTATTGTTTGAATATGTAGAAAAAGTGCAAGATATGATTAAAAATAATGATCATATAAGGAATAGCTTTGTCTCTTATCCGTTTGATAATGTTATAGCTGATTTTTAATTTGTTAGAGGGCTTGTTTATAAGTAAATTGAAGATGATTTCTTTGATAGTTGAAGATTCAAAAGGATCTAAAAGATCTTTGTGGATTTCTTAATTAATTGACTTGAAAAAATAAATTTCTTTCTATTTTTAAAAGTTTGTGAAGTGAAAGTTTTGGAGTCTAAGGATATTCTTGAAGTATCTGTTAATAATTTCTTGAATAAGATTGGGATTATCTATTAGTTGATCATTGGAGTTGTATATCTTAAGAATGTCAATTTTTGGTTAAATTGTGTCAAATGCTTTTTTAATGTAGCTTTTAGGTTTGCTATAGAAATTTTCCATTGTGTTTTTCAAGTTTAGATGAAATTTCTCAATTGATTATTGTTAGGCTTGAAGTAAAGCCTTCTTAATTAAAAGCTTCTTTAGTTTCTGAAGGTTTTTAATCCAGATGTTAAAGTTATAGTTGGAGTTTTAATAGAGAACTGATAACTTCTGATCTTAAAAAGATGAAAATAAATGTTTATTCTTAAGTAGTATTATAACTATTGATTTTTTTGATTTGTTTTTTTAGTTTTTTCTCTGCATTAGTATGTTAGTCTTTTTATGTAAAGTTGCCTTTGGATTTTTTGATATGCTTATTAAAAATGTTAGAGCAAATGTTATAAAAATTATTCCAGTTGGGTGAAGACAGAAGATTGATTCAATAGTCTAACTCTTTGATAAATTTTTGGATATCTTCTTTTGGAGTTCTGTTAAGATCAAATTTGAAGGTAGACTTGATATATTTGAATTCAAAGTAATCAAGTTTTGTTAAAATGGCTTAATGATCTGTTAGGATAGTATCAATCTCTTGTACCTCATACTATATTACTTTGGAAGCAAGATTTCTTGAAACCTAGACTTGATCTATGCATGAGGCACTAGTAGTAGTGATAAGTATATATGCTTTGCTATTATATTACTACCCAATATCGATATAGTTATTAAGATGCTTATAGATTACTTGTTTATGTGAAAAAGTTTTAACTTCAATGAATACCCTGTTTTTTGGATAGATATTGAAATTTCCTAGGATTATATAATGAAATTTGTGATATGAGATTAGTTTGGTAGTTAGATATACTTGTTTGAAAACTGAATCTCTTTTTTTTTTATATAAAAGATAAACTACTGTTAGAAGTATGTTCACTTTTCCTTTAAATTTCAGAATAATCAATAAGCAGTACTCAGATATATTGCATATTTTGAATACATGTGATAAGAGATTTTTGTTGATGATTAATATAATACCACTTTTTGCGATGTTTGAATTGCCATAGATAATTGACCTTCTATTGATGTTGTTTAAGTAGTGGTCTTCCTTTTTGAGTTTAGTTTTGTTATATAATAAGATAGATCTATTGTTTATGATATTAGTTAAGACTTTAAGTTTAATTAGATCGTTGAGATCTCTAATGTTAATAGTTGTAAGAGTAATTAAGTTTTTGATATTATTGATAATGTTAGAATTAGTTGGAGGTATATCATTTTGATTGGACTGGTTCAATAATGTTCAATTATAATTTGTATTAAGATTGTTACTCATGGTTATTATTTTAAAAATGGTATGAGATCAAACTCCAGTTCAAGAATTATCTCTTTGATAACTAGAGATTTGGGAAGTTTAGTAAACAAAAATGTTTGATAAAGTTGATAGATTATTGTTAGGAGGGTATTATTGTCAAATAGAGGAAATTTGAAAGTCATCAGATTGTTGTTTGATAAAATTTTATTGATTTCATTGGGGTCTCTGATAGTGGAACTTGAGGATTAGTGAACTGTTCTTCAGGAATTCTTAAGAACTTATAGTAGCTTGAATAATTCTAATTTTTTTCTCAATTGTTTATTATTGTAAGATAGTTGATTAATGTTGATATCTGAACTAATATTTTCTAATTTTCATATAAGTCTTGGATTATTAGTTTGGTCAATTTCTGGAGATACTCATAGAGGTCCTAATGGGAGTAAAAATCAATATTCTGATCTTAAATTATTAATTAGAAATTAGGTATTATGAGAATTTGTAATGAGAATTTGAATTTCTAGTTTGGAACAATATTCATTAATAGTAGATGGCCATAATAGAAAAAGTCATTTGAATTTGACAAAATTAGTGGAAAGATATTTGAAGAAGTATTTGGTTCTTAGACTTTTATCAATTTTCTAATATCAATCTCAGCAATGTTAAATAAAAAAAAAGTGACAAACTCTGAATCCAACAAATTAAAAGAAGAGAAAAGAGAGCTCTTGGAAGGTAAAAGATCAAAGTAAAATAAGAAGACATTGGAAGAAACAATAAAAAATCTCTTAAGTTCCTTAATCATATTTCTTAAGTTTTATAGATTTTCTTCTTTTACTAAAAATAGATATGAGACTTTTTTGGGTAGATCTTGAGGGTGGCTAGGAAGATCTGGAAATAAGATTTAGTATGAATTCGACAAGAGATCAAATCTGTAAAAGGTATAAAGGGAGTTTGCAATGCTTACTGTGATGCTTTTGTCAAGAATAAAAATCATATAAGAAATTTTGACTTTTATTTGTGCAAGGATTAGGTTAGAGAATAAGGAAAGTTCTAAAAGATTGTTTCAGAACATTTTTCTACTTCTTTGAAATAGACTGTGAAAGTCTAGTTTGCAGCTTTTTTTAGGATAACAACAAATGTTATAGTTATATTTCATAATTTGTGTTAAAAAATGTGGATTGAAATCAAAAATATTAATTTATCTCAGATATATAATAAAAAAACCAATGTTTAGCAGAAGCTTTATTTTGAAACAAACTTTTCTATTGAGCTCAGCAACTTTATATTTCACTTTATAAATTCTTTGGAACTAACTATCTAGCTTTTTATATTCTTTTTGTAATGGTCTTCTTTAAGTTCATTAGTTTTGCTTAAATTAAAAATTCATTTGTCTATCACTTTTATTTTGATAAAGATAGTTAGATCGGGTTTTTGTCTAACTTTATTTTTGAATTGTTGATTGATATCTAGTAAAAGAATAATTAGTTTTGCTGGGTTATCTCTAATAGTATTAAATTTGAATACCCAATTGATGATATAATAAAGTTTTGTAATAAGTTTATTAGAAATACTGTATATTGATTATTTTTCTCAAGATTAGTATTGATAGATATATCATAATTCTCTATTTCTAAATATTTTATCATTAGATCTTTCTAATATAACCAGAATCTCTTATATGCTGTTTCAAGCCTTTCCTTGTTAGGGTTTTTGCTTAATGAGTTCTCTAGTTTTTGTTGACGTTTTGAAGATCAAGGGTTGGGAAATATGGGTGAAAAAGAATATAAGATAACAAGAATAGAGTTGTTGTGTTGGTTAGAAATATTGGTTAAGTGAAAAATAATTGAGATATCTAAGAGATAGTTGTCAGAAATCTTTTCTTTTTTTGATGACTATTGGAATTCTCAATATTTGCACTGAAGATATTGTTATTTTCCTGATAAGTGTAGGTACTTATAGCATTGCCTATATCTATATATTCTGGTATAGGAAAGTCTAAGTCAATAAATATTGATTAATCTTTCTTATATGGATTCTGAGCAGATAGCTAAAGCTGATTGGTTGGCAAGTTTGGTGAATTTGATTAATGGTTTATTAAGTGGTATATGATTTCTGATTGGTTGGATATTGTGATTGGTTGGGATATTTATTAATAGTTATATTGATATTTGTCTGACTTGAAGTTGTGTTGTGTAATTCCATTAATAAAGTAGTTTTGTTGAAGGAAGAAGTTTGTAAAGATGGTGGCTGGTTTATTTTTTTCAACTGGTATAATATTGCAAAGATAAATAAATTTTTCTTTTTTTTTGTATTTTTATTGATTTGAATTAGTATTCCATCCTTTGGTCAACACTTTCTGAAAAACTTTATTTCTTAGTTGACTTTTACTTGCAAAGATTCTCTGGAAAAAGTTGTGAAGTTTAAGAATTTATCGAGAAGTTGAGAAGGCTTTTCTGTAAGGACTAAAACTTGTACCAGGAGATTTTTTTGATCTTTAGAGATTGCAAACTCAATTTGAAACACTCAGATTTGTAGAGTCTGGTCTGAAGATATTAGTTGTAAGTAAGAGTCACTTGATAGGGTAGTTGTTAAATAATAAAGCTGTTATCATTCTGGATAGTTCTGTAAGAATAATTTTTTTGTTTTTGTTTTGATATATTATGGATATATGGCAATGAGTTCTGTCTATAAGGATAATATCTAGGATAATAGTATTATTGTTATTAACATGAGATGTTGTAGGTAATGGAAAATAAGTATTATTATTAATAGTTGGATTTGGTCTTAGATTTTGGCTAGTCATGATTATTTGGATAGAATAAATTACTGATATGCTTACTGTTGATATGTTTTTGTAGTAATGTATTTGTTGTTGTTATTGCTTGTACTTTTAAAAACATAATTGTAGTATTGATATATCAGTCTTATTGTTGTGTCATTTATATAACATGTTTGCTTTGTTGTTGTGTTTATAATATTAACATGTTGATGTTGTTTATTTGAACTTATTTTGATTTTGGTTGATATGTAGATCTTATTTACTTAAGTTTGTTTTGATTTGCTTTACATGTTTTAATATATCGATCACTTGTTGGGGATAAGCTAATTCTAATTTTTTTCTTCAATTGAAAGTTTTGTCATGTAACTATGGATTTTTGATATTGATTGATGTATTGTTATTTTGTTTATTTGGATCCTTTAATTTGGATTTTTTAAGAAAAGTTTGATATCAAGGTTGTCTGATTTATTGGATAGAATCTTGTTATCAAAAATTCTTCTGGTGTCTATAAAGGTATGGAATCTTATATACAACTGGCTAGAAACTAGAAGGGTTTACAATGCTCGTCATAAATAATGAGAATCATTTTTTTATATAAATTTCGCAGATTTTATTTATTCAGATTGCAGTTTTGCAGTAACGTCTGTGTAATGTCTATTAAAAAATCTATGTACATCTAAAGATCAATTTTTTTCCATTATTTTCAATAACATCATTTAATTGCCTTGACATTCCGTTTACCAAATTGAGACATAGGTCTACGGAAATACACTCCCATTCTTCTCGAATTATTTCATGCCATTGTATAACACTAATTTTTTTTTCTAATTATTTTGCTTACTCATTTCTCCACTTTTTTTTTGATAATAGCCTATAGATTCTCTATTGGGTTTATGTCAGGACTATAGGAGAGCCAATCGAGAATCTTTGGAACTTGATAATGAAGAAGTTCAGTTGTGTCTTTTGCCATATGTTTTGGGTTATTATCCTGCTGGAAGACCCAACGCAACAGCATAATCCTAGATGCATTTTCAAAAAGATTATTAGTTAAAATATCACAATAGAGTGACACGTCCATGTTTTGAGTAAAAATATGGAAGCTGATCATTCCGCACACCAAGAAAGCACCACATGTATAAACTTTTGCTGAATGTTTTGGAACTCCCTTTTGTGGAACATTCGTTCTGGTCTTGTAAAATGCTGTCATTGTGTTACAAAACATCTGGAAGGTGGTTTCATCCAAAAATATGACATTTTATCAGTTCTGTGTTGCATAAGCAGTCACCTATTCTAAACATTATTCGCATTGCTTTGTGATAAGTAAAGGTACTGTTTGGAGGTGACTTGAGCAGTAACCAAGCTTATTAAGCTCACGATTTACCATTCGTGCTAATATTTTAACCTTATTACTAAGCTTAGTAACGATTTCTTCACAAGTAAAGTATTGATCATTTTGAATAATTCTTCCTAGCACATGTTGATTTGTGGAAGTTAAAATTGTTGGTTGTCCAGGATATGAAATAGGTCCAAGTTCATGATTTTTTTTTAGTTGAGTAATATACTTGTATACTGTAGAAAGTGAAACATCACTTAATTTCACCAGAGTTGAGGCATTGCAAACACCACAGTTCCAAAGCTTACTTACAGTCTTTCATTGATTAGCAAGAGGAATTTTTTCCATTTTAGAATAAAAAAAAGTGGGAAAACTAAATAGGAATGGGTTTTTTAGTGGCTTGTTTTTAAGTTACATATACAAACAACCTGTCATTAAAAGCTGATTTTGTTAGAAGCAGATGATTAGAAAATTTATATATAGCAGTTATGTATAATTAAATTCTCGTTATTTATAACGATCACTGTATGTTGACTTTTCTTTAAGCTTATTGTGAATTGTAATACTTGTGTTTTTCTTTTTCTGTTGTAACTTTTGTTAATTAAGAAGGAAAAAAGTATTTAACAAGAAGTTGTTAGTAGCTAAAACAATTCACAGAATGTGTTTACATTTTTGAGTAGCTATGTTTTAGTTATAGTTTTCTATAGTTTTGTAATTAATTTGTGATTCTTTGAGAATAAAAATAGTATTTAACAAGTGTTTTCAAAATTACCAAAAAAAGAAATTTTTAAGAACTTGATGATTTATGGGAAAGAGTTTTTTTAATTTATATTTTAATAAAAAAATTTTTTTGGAAGTTTCTTCAGTAGGTAAACATCATTTCTTTATTTTGATTTGTATATAACAAGGTATATATTATAAAAGAAACAACATCTCTCTTGTTATTTCAGAAAAGTCAAATACTAATTTGCAGCTTATCAATATCTAACTAATATTGTAAAAAAATTTAAAATCAATATTAATATGTTAGATAAGGCTGAGTAGCAGCTATACCTATCATTCCAGGAAATTTTACAAATTCTTTTGATTTTTTAAATGTAAAAAATTGAAAAGAAAATTAAAAGTAATTGTAACTAAAACTAAATCAAATATACTATAAAATCTATAAGTAGAAAACCAATTATTTTCCCTTGGAAGCCCCTGGACAGGCTTGTAGTTTCATCTCTCCAGCTCTTCGGTTGCTATAGATGATAAAGTATATGTGACGTTGTTTGTTGTTATAGTTGTTGTTAGTGTGTTAGTTGTTGTTATTGTGATCATTGTTGTGGTACAAAACCGGTTTGAGCTTGTTTGAGTTTTGTTTTGATCTTTAAGTGAAATCTGATTGGATGATCAAGAAGCACTGATTATCTGAGGGAGTAAACTGATTTCAGTTTTTTGGGTGAAAAGTTTTTGGAAATTGAAAGTGGCACAGCAAATATTGCTATTGTTATTCTCAACAACGAGTTTGTCGCTACTTCAGGTCGAGACTCGTATCACGTTAGGGAAAGGGTCTATGTTGCTGGTGATACTAAAGGTACATGTAGTGATAATTATCCTAATTTTCCTTTAGGTTTAATTAGTCTTCTCTTCTGATCTCTCCCCTGTCAAGCTATAGGACAGCAGATCCTTTCTAGAACGACTAAATGACAAATAAGGTAAGTTTATTAATTATCGTTGCACTGGTACAAGCAATTGGGTTTCGCAAAGTCAGTATTTTATTAATTTTCTCGTCTCTCTTTCTATTCTGGGTACATTGACTATTTATACTATTGTGACATGTCTTTTTAATCTATCATCGTGTCATGCAAAATTACTAAACTTCTACAAACTCAGCGCCCATCAATCATGCATGATTGATGCATGATCGATGCCCCATGCGGCACTGTGCCGGGCCCACATATCACATCATGTCTCTATTACAATTTTTATACTAACATTATAAAGATATTGTATATAAGAGTTGACTTGAAACAAATAATAGACTCACTAACTCTGTTTGAGTATGGATTTTGAAAAATATTTGGCTTAGTGAATATAATGGTAATAATGTGTATAGTTTTTATGATAAAATAAGAGTAAGAAGGGATGCAAGAGAACATAAAAAAAGAGAACTGCAGTAAATATTTTCTTATGCAATCAAAGAATAAACAAGACTCCCAAACTTGAGTAGACTTCGAGCAGAGATCCCATTCCACTGCACCAGTTGTCTTGAAGATTCTTAAGTTCCTGAGCTGAGGCTCACTTGTGATAAAAAGAGTAAAACATTTTTTCTTGCTTAAAATTACTATAAAAGAAAAATTTTTAACAAAACGGATGCGATTAGAAGAGGGTTTTTTTTTTATATTTTAATAAATTTTAAGTCCAATTATTAATAAACTATATTGAGGTTCCCTAGATATCGGCTGTTGCTATCAACTTTTCCTAATGGATAGAGGTTGAAACTAACGTGCCAAGGCATCG
>CAJVPV010001650.1:0-15133 GCA_910591835.1 Acaulospora morrowiae | reverse complement strand
TCACTATTAAAACATATAAATAATTGAGTCATGACGCAATTATTTTTGAGAATTTTGTGAATTGAGTCAACAGCAAATAATTTATACCATATGTATATATCGTTCTCATGTGGCTGATCAGGCTGATCAGGAGGATCCGGGTCATTAGAGCGATCTGGGTCCCATAGCATATGATCCAAAATTGTTACATAAATATACCAATACAACAATAACAATTACTATAACAATAAACAACATCATATATATTTTATTATCTATGATAATCAAAGAGCTGAAGAAATAGGACTACAAGCCTGTTTGGGAGTTCTCTTGAAAAATAATTGGTTTTCTATCTATAGATTTTACAGTATATTTGACTTAGTTTTAGTCTTGATAATGCTTAAAAAAATCACACTACTGTTAATCAAACCAATCATTATACCAATCATCAAATATATTAACATAACAATAACAACAACAATGACTACTATAACAGTAAACAACATCACATATACTTTATTGTTTATGGTAATCAAAGAGCTAAAGAGATGGGATCACAAGCTTGTCTGAAAATTTTCTTGGAAAAATAATTAGTTTTCTACTTATAGACTTTACAGTTTATTTGACTTAGTTTTAATTATAGTAATGTTAATATTTTTTTCCTTTTTTCAATTACTTTACATTCAAAAACAAAAAAACTTTATAAAATTTTTTGAATAGATAGGCATAACCACTATTTAAACACAGTTAATATATAGTATTATTTTTAATTTCTTTTTCAATATTAGCTAGATATGTATATGTAAGCAAGTTAGTATTTAACTTGCTACTTTATATATGTAAGAAATATTATTTTCTTTACAATGTATACCTTGTCATATACAAATAAATTAAAGAAATAATGTTTACCTATGGGAAAAAATAAATAAATAAATAAATAATAATATTTTAATACAACCTTATTTATTGAATACTTTTGCTATATTTGAAAATAAATATATCAAATTCTTTATATAATTTGAAAGCCAACTTGTAAAAAGTAACTATAGTATTTTTATATTTAAAAATAATTAATTTTTTTTTTTTTTATTAACTTCATCAGTTATATATTAAGCTAATTTTAAAAAACAAATTTGTCAAATTTCAATTATAATTTAAAAGCAAACCTATATATTTGATTACTGCATCTTATATAATTAGATATTACAAATTTTTTTAATTCTTTATTAAATACTATTCAAAATTGTATAGATTTTAATAATTTTTTTACTACTGCTTAAATAGTTAATAATAATAAAAAACTAAAATATTTAATTGTTTTTTTGAGTCTTACATTAAACTTTTTTTAGTAAAAATATATATTAAATATAATATTTGTAATATTGCTAACCAATAATCTCTTATAAATAAAAAGCTTGATTAATATTGTAAATAACTATATATAATATTCCAGGTATTAATCATTTTACCAGAAAAATTACTTATGGAAAAAAAGAAAAGTACTATTAAAAAAATCAAAAAGGATATTATTCAAGAGAAGTATTGTATGCAATAGTTTACAGTAATTGTTATAGTTTAAAATAATAATAATAATGATTTTTTTATTTTTTATATTATATTTAAATAATTAATATTATAATAATAATTTAGAAAAATAAGAAAAACTCTTTTCTGCAAATCTCAAAATTTCTAAAAATTTCTTTTTTTGATAATACTTAAAAACATTTAAAAACATTCAAAGAAATACTTAAAGAAAACATCAAAAGGAAAACTTCACAACATCTTCTTGGAAATAAAGAAGGACAGATATAACAGGTATATTGTAGATTTAAAAATATACTAATTCTTCTTTATTATTCAAACCCAAAGACAGATACTTGTGATTTCTTACTGGAAAAGAAGAAAAAATAAAGAATACAATTCACAATAAAATTAAAGGAGAAAGTCAGCACTACACTTCACAAGTTGTCAGCCACTTGTGCACCAGGTTAGATACCTCTCTAAACACCAGCAGAACTTAGTATTAGCTAGATCATACCTGATAAACCAGGTAATCTCGCACATTAACACAAAATCAGAAGACTATCAAAACTTTCTTACTACTGTAATTGAAAAAAAAAGTACAGATCTCAATATTGTTTGAAGATAAACAACAACCATTATATGATCAAATTTTTGCAGAAGACAAAAAACCAGAAACAGTTTACCCCTCCTAAAGATCAACAATAACATAAACACATACTTTTCAAACCAAACAACAACAGCAACTATCAAACAAACAAATACAATCCAAAAACACGAACACGTGTATACAACAGTCTCAAAGTTTACCAAAGTTAGATTGCCCCAAAGCAAGATCTGCAGTAGCACAAACACGTTAATATTACAAATAAAGTAACAAAGCACAATTAGGGCTTATCAAAACAAGCAAATCATAAACCCCTTGGCAAAACACATAGTAGTCTCAACTCCAAATACCAAAAAGATATGATTACATCATATAACAAGCTGTTTTAAGCAAATCAACATATATCAAAACAAACAGCAAAACAAATCAATTTACACATGTCAACTTAGCAAAAATCCAAAACAATAACTAACTTCAATACAACCCAAATAGAAAATCTAATAATAGAACATCTCAAAACAATCGAAGACAACCACAATAAAGAAGAACAGAGATGGTTCTATACTTTAATTAAAGATAGTGCAACAAACATAACATTAGAATTGGCAGATTTAGGAACAATCGTAAATATCACAGTTATAGATGCAGTAGCTGCAAAGCTCCTTAATATCAATTCATACACAGCTGTAAAATAGATGTTAGCTAAAAAATACATCAAACAAATCTGGGTATTCAACCAACTAGACATGAACATATTGAACAGATATATATTAAAAGATTCATAACAAGTAGCCCAGATTGTGAACATACTATATTCAGTTCAAGACTCATGACCTTTATCAAACAAAGATCTAGAAACTATATTACCTTCTGGACAACCTGTAACAGAAAACAGTAATTATTACTATTAACAAGAAGTAACTAAAAGAGAAGTCAATATAAATGAACAAACCATGAAAAACATAGGTGAAAATAAGAAAGATATTCAAATATCTTCTTTTCAAGAACACAAAGAATCAGTTAATGCTCCAAATATTGCAATACAAATGGACACTACACAAACAGAAGAAGACCTTAACAAGGAATTCCAAACAATAGAGAATATAGTTTCAAATCTCATAGCAATGGAAATAATAACAAAATCTAAAGACAAAAACAAAGAGAAGACATTAATACAACCACTAACAAAAGAATGCATTATGACTATACATGTTGCTGAAATTCATAGATCCTTGATGCAATTGATATAATTATTTGATGCAATTAATTGAGTCACTATTAAAACATAAATAATTGAGTCATTATGCAATTATTTTTAAGGATTTTTGTAATTGAGTCAACAGCAAAATAATTTATGCCACATACTGTATATAATTATGACTATACAAAATTACCATACAAGAAACAGGCAGTACACACCTACCAATCCTTATTTCATTAACAAATCAGGCGAATTTAAAATAGGAGCACTTGTAGCAAACACACCTGGAAACTCCAAGAAAGAACAAATCAAATATATTGCAATCTTCTTCGCTTATCAAAAGACAAATACAAACTCATACAAATACTATTCATCAATGGCAATAGATAGTATACCATCCATCACCAATATAGAAAAGATATGGAAAAATGTTTAAGCAAGTTAGGAAAAAAAAAAGAAGACTTTAAATTTATTATCTTAAAACAGACTGCAAACATTTCACCTCTTAAAACAAATACCAAAGAATCTATCAAAGAAAACAATACCGAACATAACAAATTCAAGCTCTTAAAATATAACAGTTCATATCAACTCAGAATAAAATGTAGTACAATTCAAGGCAAAAACAGAGAGAAACAATTGCAAAATCTCACCAACTTCCTAAGAGTCCCTTTGTTACACAAAGGAATACAAGTCAAGGCTATAGAAAAAAACAAGTGAATAATATTACACTTTCAAAAGCACAGCAACATGCTGAAATGTAAGCAAGAACTAATAACCTTCCAATCTCAGATGACCATTTTGACTCATCACAAAAAAGAAACAAGTAACATACTATTTCTAGAAGATAAAGATACCACAAATAAAAAGGCAACAGAAGAAAGAGTCATAATAATAAATATACCTTCCAAATTTTCAACTAAAAGACTTAAGGAGCCATATCCAAATATGGCTTAATCTCAAACATACAAATGGAAAGTGGCAATAACAACTTTAAATCAATAACAGTCACATTCTCAATACTCCTAATAAACCTAAAAGAAACATGGGCCATACCAATGGGAATGGTAATGGCCAGAATCACATCATATCAAAATTATACTGAGACATTAGTCCAATATAATACCATTACTATCAGATTAAACGGACTAAACAATAATATCTCAGCAATTATAATAATGAGTGCAATCAAATATCTCAAGACAAAAACTATCCACATATCTATAAACAGCAAGTTAGGAAAGAAGAGAAGCTTCACTATCCTTGGCTTTTCCAATACAGAAGACTTGAACAAAGCCTTAAAGTTTCATGTAGAACTATTTGGAAACAAGATCTGATAGAATAACAGAGACAATACAAAAACTACTATAAAAGCAAGTACCATATCTCAGAAAAACATACATGAGGTATGGAAATTTTAAGTATTCTGATACAGAAAGAGAAGATACAATAAGTATCATCTCAGAAGAAGAATCCTCAAACTTCAAAACAGGCTGACCCATTAAAATCAAAACTCCTAACAATACTTATTTGGAAAAAAGATATTGGGTTGCAAACCAGGAAAAAGAAAATAATACCTGGCAACAAATCCAGAGTGTTTTGAAGAAAATTAATGACTGGTTATACAAACTAGAGAAAGAATATAACAATTGAAAAAAGTCATATAACCGCTCCTGAAAGTAATTGCACCAGTCAAAACTACAATTAATGCCGAAGATCCAAATATTATTACTATCCAATTCATATTAACAACATATTTATTCTCTTTAGCAACAAACATTAATATCAACAATATCTTACAAATAGAAAAATTCTTATCCAATAAAAAAACACTATTCCTAAAAAACCAAAGAAGAGAAATTACATCAAATTTCACAACCAACAATAATGATATTCAAACCTCACAAATAACAATAGCAACACATAACATTAAAGGAATCACTTGTGATTTAAATCAAACTAACCTAATAATGGAAATAGTAGAAAGAAAAATCGATATCTTAGGCCTATGTGAAACAAAACTTTCTAAAGAAAACCAACACTTCGCCTTTCTAAATCAAAAAAACTACAAAAGTATTTTGAGTGTTGAGCCAAACAATTCCAGAAGTGCAGAAGTTCTATTACTGATTTATAAAAGTATTGAAAGATACATAGCATTGATAGACAAAATTGAAGGTTATCTTATAGCAATCAACCTCTTAAACAAAGGCCATAAAACATGAATTGCTTAAGTATATTTGCCTAATAACAAAAAGAAAAGCCATGAACTACTGAAAAAAATCTCAAACCTATTACAGACCTATTTATGAAAAAACTATGAGATTATAATAATGGGTGACTTCAATACAACACTCAATTCAAAAATAGACTGTAGAATAACAAATAACACACAAGAATTTTCCAAGTCTGAAGATCCTAAAATTAAACTATTTAATGTCATGGATAGTTGGAACCTCTCTGATCTCCACCAACTATGAAAACCAATAGAAATGACCCACATATGGAAAAACAATATAAGCTCCAATATAATTGACTATATCTGGAGATCCTATGGCATAGCAAACAACATACTCCAATTTAACAATGAGAACTTCCATGCAATTTCTAATAGTAATCATATTATATTATCTGTTTAAATCATGTGAGACATCATGTTTAAAAACTATCAGATGAGTATGGAAAAGTCCAAGCTCCACAGGGAAAAAGTAATCAATATCTCTAAAATAATAGAATAATAATAAAAAAAATACAGACACAAGGTTGATCTAAAACTACAACAAAGTAACATTTCAACTCTAATCCAGACAATACATTCCAACCACACTAATAACAACAAGTGCAAGCAACTAATCCATGACTCATGGAAGGCATTTGAAAAGATTCTAATAATCTCAGCTTTCAACTACTTATATTGTGAAAAAAGAACAACAAGGGGAAAGATCAAAATGAATTTTCACAAGAAAAGTCAAAAAGAACAACTTGTGCTTCACAGTCACTATTTAATTATCAAGATTCTTAACAACTGGTCTAGCTTACTAGACTCTTGGGAAGGACCAGCCCAGAGACAAAAACTATGGAATGAATGCAAAAAAATCAATCAAGATATAGCACCTATAACATTAGTATTCGAATCAACTCAAGCACTCTTAAGTATTCTTGAAGAAAAAGAAAAAGAAGACACTTTGATACAACAGCTTAAAGAGACAGTCAGCTTTTTTAGAAAAATATGTCTCAATAAGAAAAGAAATAGAACCAATATAGAAATCAAATGAGCAATCCAAGAGAGATGCAAGAATCTCAGAGAGAATTAAAAAAAGATAGTATAGGACCTGACAAATAACTTCCAAGACAAGATTACTATAGACAGAATCTATATTCAAGATAAACTAGGAAGAGAGTACATATTAGTAAACAAAGAGAAAATTCTGTACTAAACTGAAAAGTACTACAAAAAAACTTTCAAGAAAAGAAATAACAACTTTGATCTATTAGACGAGAAATAAAAGAAACAATATGCTTCCAAAGTCAAAATAAAAGAAGAATAATACAATGGAATGACAAACACTATTTCAGAAAGTAAGCTCGAAGTAAGGTTCCAAAAAAGTACCGAACTGGTATCGAACTGGTATCGAAATGGTACCAATCTATAGTAAATTTAATATATGGGTTGTGACCTACTCATATGTTTTTATAGTAAATTTAAGTATCGAACTGGTATTGAAGTGGTATCGAAGTGGTATCATTAGGAGCCCTAGCTCGAAGAAGTTCTAAAAGATCTTTCAAATGACAAAGCAGCAGAACCCAACAAGATCAAATACAAGATGTTTGAAAACCTGAAAACAATAGGAAAAAAGATGCTATGTCAACTAATGAACACATACCTAATCCACAATATGATCCCTGTGGCATGGAAAGAAAGTCTACTTTATCCAATCTCAAAGAAAAAAGAATAGCAAGGCACTTTAAGTAGCACCAGACCAATAGTTCTCCTGGATGTCTTACAAAAGTGTTTTACCAAAATTATCACTAATCGATTGTCTACCATATATAAATAGCACAATATCTTAAAGAGCCCCAACTTTGCAGGACTATCAGAGAAAAGCACTTTAGAACCCATCCACTTGCTAAACAATATTTGCAAAGAGGTCAGAAAAAGAACTGTGGATCCTATTTCAAGATACTGCCAAGGCATATAATACGATCAGTTTGGAGATGTTACAAAAAGCACTCCAAAGAATCAAAATCCCAGAGAACCTCAGAACACTCATATTAGACCCTTTTATTAGCAGATCTCTACAAGTAATTACTAACATAAAAATAACAAAGAAGGTAATAGCAGGGGATGGAATAGACCAAGGGGAAACAATCTCTTCTCTCTTATAGTGTATTTTTTATGACCCCTTGCTATGTGAAATCCAGAATAATACAAAACTGGGATACTTCATGAATTGTGAATGGAAAATCAATCACAATAAAAATGAAACCACGCAATTAAATATCCAAAAATTCACAATAGCATATATGGATAACACGACATGGATTGCCAGATTAAAAGAAGATATAGAAAATATCCTTGAAAGAGCCAAGTGGTTTTATGCAGCTAACGACTCCCAAATCAATAGCAACAAGTTCATATTAATAATAACAAATAGTTATAACAAAGAATCAAACTCAGTAATAATTGAAATGAACCAGCAAGAAGTAGTTGAGAATGATCACAACAGTTTTACTAGATTCTTAGGAATATGGATAGGAAGTAAAAAACAGATAAGAGATATAACTCTTTGAATCAAGCAAGAAATCACAACTGTCGTATCAAGTCTTCAGAAGAAAAGAATAACAAATAAACATGCAGAATATATTCTAAACAGAGTTCTCATCCCTTGTATAGAATATCAGATGCAACATTGCTTCCTAGATCAAAACACATGTAACAACCTAACAGCTCAATTAAGAAAGACTTTGAAGAAAATAGTAGGACTAGTCTCAACAATTCCAAACTCAAATATCCACCACAAAAAGATATATAATATCAAAAGTATCGAGAAAATTCAAGCAGAAAACCAGATCTTCAATTTTATGAACAGATTAAGTGACATGGATCCAGCTAGCATATTTATGCTAATTTGTCTTAAACAAGCCCAAATTTAAAACTGGGAACCAAGTAATATCCTAATCAATGATATCTCTTGATCCTTTGGATGTTCAAAGAACTTCTTGATCCAAGTATTGAGATTAGCAAACAACTTGGAAATCACAATATTCAATTCTTGATAGTCAAATTATTTTGAATGGAAAGGAGGTTCACTATCTATCAAAAACAAACTCAATAATATGAAAGCATATCAGAAAGCAATTTTATCTTTAAGAAAACACAACATAATGTTTGTAGACTAACTAAGGATAAAGATATGAAAATGATGCTACTCTGGAAAATCATTCAAATCCTGTCTAAAATCAGTTAAGAACCAATACTATCATAATACAACAAAATTCAATTAACTCTTGCAAACAGACACAATGTCCTAAACAATAAATGGCAAAATTGGAACTGGGAAGAGCAAGATAAAAGATTTTTCATGAGTAATCAAAACAAAGATCGACACCAATAGAGCTGGAAAATTGCAAGTTTGGAAGAAACAAATGGATATATTGTGATCAAAATCTGTTTGATCTGTATCTGAGTGATAGTTTTTAGAAGAATTAAAGATTATATAGAACAGTCTGTCGTTTCAAGGATAATCTCTCACAAATATTCCAAGATACGGCAAAGATTTCCCAATGAATTTTTGTAACCAAAATGTATTTAATAAAATAACTGTATTTTATTAAGACACGAAATCAAGAAGTCAGATAATTACAAGAGTGAGTTATCACAAACTGACTAAAAATTACATGGGTAGCAACTACTTATATAATGTTTTCTATCCTAAGCTATCTGGACTGTTGAGGTTATCTGGGTTGTCTGATCTATATGTTGCGATGTCATAATTCTATAGATTCTAGATCTTGTAAGTCTTTTGGACCTTCCGGGCTGTTTGAATTTTCTAGACTGTCTGATCTATATTACACATGCTATAAATAAATATTTATACTATAATAAAATAATAAATCCTATTGCTAAAAATAAACTAATAATAGATTGATAAAAATAAGTAAAAATAAAAATAAATTATCTATTCTATCACAATATTATTTGATATAAAAGCAAAGAAAACTCAGACCACTAAACTCTACATGCAGAGATTTATAAATTGAAAATAAGATCCAAATCAGACTTATCTAAACTCCAAAGAATTTTAGATGATATCTAAATGAATTCCAGTGGAGAAACAAGAAATCCTTTGGATAGAATAAATCCTCGTGGAGGTAACAAAAGATCAAAGATCAGATCTCTAGCATGTGACATTCTCAATCAATGCCTATTACTAAGAAAAGTGAATGAACCAGAAATTCTAATTAGCATACATGTATTGAAAAATCAAGCCAGAAAATAATTGGAACACCTTAACAAACAAGAAATTACTGACAATCACCTTATGGCAATAGAAATAGAAGATTTAGGAGTATTAATAATTAAAGAACACATCCAATTCCCGGAATATATATAAGTTCTAATAGAAGAATACAGAATAAATAAAGAAAGTGACTTCCATTAGTCTTACTGTTTCTATACAGATGGATTATACAGAAAAGCAAGAGACCAAACACTAAAAATGGATGCCACCTGGCTATAAGAAAAAGAACCGAACTTAGAACAATTCTTTTAAGCAGAAGTAGACAACTGGCCATCAGTATTCCAAGCAGAACTAGTGACAATCATTTTAACACTCCTGGTTATACTCCAAAGAAACTAAATAGAAATCCGAATAGATAGCACAATCTGTATTAATACTCTACAGAAGTTTTTAAATCCATATATCAGAAATACAGGAAAAAGAAACAGAAAGTACAAGAACTGACAATTGTGAACAAGATACATAGACCTGATATACAAGAAACAGATCATAATCAAGATGACCAAAGTAAAAGCACATGACAAAGATAAAGCCAACAACAAAGTATATCTTCTCATCAAAGAAGAAAAAGAAAAACCTGAGATTATTTGAAACAACTGGTACTAGCAAGAAGCTTTAATAACATTATACTGAAATGGGATTTCCATTGATATTGAAATAAGAGATTTCATTAAAAAAATATATAAGAGAAACATCTTAACAAAATGGACAAACCAGAACTGAATACAAAAAAAATGGGCTAAAGAGATAGATAATCAAGAAAATTTTGATTGAAGAAGTTTCTGGAAAGCAAATAGAGTAAAAGGTTTCTTAACAATATCACTTAAACAAGTTAAAGAAAAAACCTTTTACATAAAACTAATGCATAATGAACTATTAATCCTGGACAACATAACTAAAAGATTTCTTACAAAATATGGAAACCTAACCATGTGTTTATACTGTCAACAAGAAGAGGAATCCCTAGAGCATCTTCTTTTCTGCAATAGTATTTTAGTAATCCATAAAAAAATATAAAACCAAAATCAGAACTGAATACTTAACAAATGGTTAGAAAGTATCCAAGTGGAAAAAGTACAAGGCAAGCAAGCTACCATATAAGACCTTTTGCAAAGATAGTATAGGAACAAATTCTCCATAGAAATAAATATTATAAGCATATGCTTAGGACTCTTTTCAAAGGAAGACATTGCAGAATGGATCCAAACGATAACCAATGTTAGGATGAAAACTAATGAAGCAAAGCAACTTTTGAAGAAACTTTCAAGAAACATCTGTAAGCAAGTTCGGAAGAAAATATGGAATGACAGATATGTCAAGCTACAGAACTTTGGGAAAAAACCCAAAATATACAAGCATAAAAAAAAGAATACTGGTGGAAGAAGAAAAGAAAAAAGAAAGCCAAGAAATTAAGAACAGAAAGAAACAAGTCCCAAGACAATATAAGATAAGAAAGAGAACCTCAATTTGTAGACTCAAGATAAAATTCCTATTTGGGATTGGATTAAAGAAGTAAAGAAATGATTAAGAATATAAAAAGTAATTTAGATTTTGCTTAGATAAACTGTAGTGATGAACTGTAGGCAATGATCTTTAAGATTGAACTCTATAAGTGAATAAATCATAAAGGAAGCAACATTTTTCATCTTCAAAGTTACATCTAAAGACACTAGTTAAAGACGAATGTTCAAGACAGTAGAATAGTTTATGCAATACAATGTATTATACATTATTTGTTTTCTATATAAATTCAATAAACAGTATGTACTTGTTTGACTATGGAAAAAAAAAAAAAGAATTTTAAGAAATTACAAAAATAAATTATCTTAAATTAACTAAAAAATTATATAAATAGCAATTGTTTATATAATGTTTTTCATAAAAGAATCAACTGCCCTACAACTATTATTAGCTTAGTTATCAATCTTTTCAATAATAAAAAGGTCTCTATTAATATATTATTTAAAACAACAGAACTCTTTACAGTGAACAATGGAGTAAAGCAAAAAGAAACATTATCTCCTATTATTTGAATAATATTTTACAATCCTTTTGTTTTCAAATTAGCTAGCCACAAGTCCATTCAAAGTTATACTGTTTTCAATACCCTGGCATATATGAATGACTTGGCTCTTATTGCTAATAGCAAACAATTAATAGAAAATCTTTTTTCAATGGCTAATCAATTCTTTACAATAAACAATATCATCTATAACAAAACCAAAACCAAAATAATCTCCAACATCTATAAATTATCTAAATTATTTGAATTGTTTAAGTTGTCCAATCTATATATTGTAATGTTATGATTTTATAAATTTTTTTTTTTTTTTAAACTAGCTTAACCTTGCTTAGTAAACTTTATTAAAGTCAATATTTACATATATTCATACACATTTTTGTATATAAACTATGCTATAACATTAATTGATGAGTGTATGCTAAACTATATCGAGATTTCCTAGATATCAGCTGTTGCTATCAACTTTTTCTAATGGATAGAGATTGAAACTAACATGCCAAGGTATTGCTATTGTTAATGTCACTAGTATATAAATAAAAAAAATTGTTTCTTGTCATTTTCTCCATGTTTTTAATCCATCTTTCCAGCAATTTCCTCCTCAGGTTCTTTTTCCTATTTGCTGTTATTTTCTCTTTTTCTCTGTTTCTTTCGATTTCTGTTTGATATGATTCATATTTTCACTTTCTTTTGTCCGCTTTGCTGATATTGTTTATCTTTTTCCATTCTGTGATTTCTTCACATCTTTTTTTCCATAGCTCATTAATTACTTTTGTTGTTTTCTCAACAATTCTTTTGCATACTTCTTTTGTTTTTTCCCTTGCAAACTGGTATATATATCAGATTATCTCTTTGGTCAGAATTCCTCTTACTATATAGTTTCTTGTGCACTCCAAGTTCATAATTAATGGCATTTTTGGTTTTGAGTCTTCTTTCTCTTTCCCTTTGTTGCAATTTCTTTGACACCCTTCAGTTTTTTCTTTTATTATCTTTTTATATTCATCTGTTATCTTGTATTGCCAGTGTTTGTACATTAAGTGCTCTAGGCTTTCTCTTTCCTTACATCCTGAGCATTTGTTTGATTTGTAAATATCTGGTCTTCTTTTTGCTAGCCTATCCAGTATAGGAAGTTTGCCATTTAGTAATCTGTACCTGATTCTTCTATATGTGTGATCTTCTCAGCTTATATGCATTTTAGTTATTCTGGATTGGTGTTGTGCTTCCCAGGTAAAGTGCCAGTCTATTTGTAACTTGTCTCTGTACTCAATTCATACTCTATTTTTTCTCTGTATTATTCAGTTTGTCATTCATTTGATATTTTGTATATTTTTCAGAAATTTTTTGATATTTGTGTCTAGCTGGTATCCTCTCCAATTTAGTGTTTCCCATGCTGCTACTCTTGAATTGGCTGTTATAATTGCTTCATCTCCTTTGTTCACTCCTTCTTTTGCCAGTTCATCTGCCTCTTTGTTGTTTTTTTCTCCCTAGTATGCTTTGATTTTAATGAATATTGTTTGTTCTTATCTTTTTTTGATGATTCTTTTAATCAGAGTTTTTGTTATCCAGTTTGCGCTTTTATAGATTTGGCAGCTTTCTTTGTCTTCTTTTTGAATCCCTTGAATGGCTGCCTGGCTGTCTGTATATATTTTGACTTCTGCTTGTACTGGAATTGTGACTAGTATAGTTAAGATTGTCATTAATTCTGCTCTCATTAATGATGGAAAATGTTTTGTACGACCTGAGTATATGACTTTCTCTCCTGTTTCTTGATTGGTTATGTGCCATCACACTTTCATCCTGATTCAGTTGGTTGCTTTCTGGACTATTAAGCCATCTGTGTATGCTTTTATTTTTCTCCAGCTTTCCGTTTGTTCAGTTATTTTGGCTAGTTCTTTTTTATTTGAGCTGTTGATTTGTATGTATTTTGTGATTTTGTTTTCTATTTCTGTTTGTTTTCCACCAATTATGACACTAATTCTGGTTTGTGTTTTGTTTTCTGGATTTTGTATATTGTGCATTATTGTGCTTAGTAATATTTGTATTTTGTCCAGGTGTCCTAAGATTTGACTGTGGAGCTTTGCACTATGTGCAGTTTTGGTTACAGAAATAATTATTGCCTGGTCTATTTTGATTTCCCTGGTACACATCTCTTTTGTATTGTCTCTGTGGTTACATCCTTGACACTTGTCTATAGGTGAATCTTTACCTCTTTGTTGCATATATTGTACTCTTACTTTGTTAACTATTATTTTACATTTGCGATCTATTCTTCCAATGTGTATTTGTTGGTTGATCATATATGCCAAGTATCTTTGCTTTTGGATGTTGTGGTTTTTTACTGCTTCTAGCTGAAAGATTGGATTGGGTCTTGTTAGATTTGTCAGTATAATTGTGTACCTGTTTTCTAAGATATCTGGTTGACTGCATTTTTCTCTAATCTTGGTAAACCATCTTGGCTGCTTGCCAGTCAGTTTATATCCTGTAGCTGCTCTGATTTGTCTCCAGTTGAGCATGTGTGTTTGTTGAGCATTGATGATCTGTTTGATAAACATTAGGTTGTGCTTCCTGATGTTTTTGATGTTTTCCTTGCTCCATGTTTGCCCCATAATATCTTTAATTGTGTGCAATCCTGTGCTATCATGTGTTTGTATTAGGCTATAGTCTTGGTTTTGTTCTACTATGATGTCTTCTTCTTTAAGCATCTGTAGGATTTGGCTTGTTAGACATTTCTTGAATTTGTCGATTATTGTTTCTGGCTGAAGTATGTTTTCTGGTATCCATGTTCGATTTTGTAGGTGCTGCAGTCTTTCTTTGGTTAGTGCTCCATACAAGTTGTTTTTGTTTAGATTTGTTATCTAGTTTTTGATATGTAAAGCAAATTATCTGTCTTTTATACAGAATAGTTTATATTCTATATGAATATATATGCTGCTGTTTGGGGCAGTACTCAAGACTCCAATTTTGTATTTAAAGGCTTGCCTAATTTGATTGTTTAAGATATTGATCTCTTGATTCAAAAGAACTGTATCTTGTAGTATATACAGGATGATTCATAATTTTTCATAATTTTTTTAATTTTATATTTTATCTTATAATTAAATAAAAAAATTTTTAAAATTTTATAATATTTTATTTAAATATATTTTAAAACCTAAGAATAAAATAGTATAAATTTTATTAAAAAATATTTATTTTTTAAGATTTTAGATGATACATAAAAATTTAGAAAAAAGTTTTTTTGAACTGTTATAAACAATTATATTTTTAAAAAATTTTATTAAGATACT
>CAJVPV010001649.1:0-15145 GCA_910591835.1 Acaulospora morrowiae | reverse complement strand
AATCCAAGTTCTTTTTTAATTCTCTTCTAAAAATATTATTAGCAATAATTTATAATACTTTGAAGATTTTTAAAACTCACCTTATTTTTTTTCACCTTGTTTTAATTAATATTTTATTTATTAAAATACTTTCATTATTTGGATCAAGAATTGTTTGATATACTGCAATGGCAAATGCCACTTGTTTATCGAAAGCTAAAACTTCAAAAAGTACCAAACTGGTATCGAAGTGGTACTGATCTATAGTAAATTTAATATATGGGTTGTGATCTACTCATATGATTTTATAATAAATTTAAATATCAAACTGGTATTGAAGTGGTATTATTAGGAGCTCTATCAGAGGTATTTACTTTTGGCCAGACTTTTTCAAAAATTTGGGCCATTATATTTTGTATCTCTCCTCTTAGACAATTGTGAAGGTTTTCAAAACATTCGGCAATTTTTTGAGATTGTTTCCAGACCAAAATTTCAGTGGCAATTACATTTGTATTTATTGTATTCAAACATTCTTCGCCAAAAACCAAAAACATAACATTACGAATTTTTGAAGCCATAGTTCTATAAAGTGATCGATACTGTTTCATAAGCTTTTAAAGCAATAAGATATTAAATAACTGAAGAACTAAAGTTATTAATATTTATAAAAATTACCACTTAATGAATATGCTTTTTATAATATATTTTCTAGTATTTTCTTGTGAGGCCTTCATAAAACTTGATTGTTCTTGCTGAAAAAATTTCTTAGTTGTTTAGCAAAAATCTTTATAGTCTAGATATATTTTTTTCAAAAAATACTTGTTTCACATTACTCTTAACCATGCACTGTTTAAATAAAATATAAGTTTTCAAAGTCCTTTAAAAAATTTCAAAATAAACCTTATCTTGATAAAATTATATTTGGTAATTAAATATTGACTTGTGTAAATTTTATTTTCTAGGTGGATAACCTTATCCTCTATAATTTTTTGCCATTCTAACAACTGATCAATTTTTTTATAAAGGCTTTCATGGAACTCTATAAGTCTTTCAATAGTTTTATTAGGAACTAAATATATAAGTTAATATTTATTTTAAATTATAACAAATTTTTAAATACATGTATATCTGAAGTTTCTTCAAATGTTTTTCATGCTGGTATATCAAAAGAAGATTCGAATAAATGTCCAGAGGATCACAATTACTTCTGATGTGTTTTTGTTTCTATTTAAATAGAAGTCAAGAGTCTTTATTTAGTAATTGACCCTTGGGTTTCCTGAATACTCTTTGTCTTTTTAAAGGACTTCAAAATACTTTCTTGACTTTTTCCTTTCCCTTTTTTAGCAGAACCAGAAATAAGTTTTTGAAAAATTTTATGTGTTTCTTGTTTTTTGTTTGACATTAAAAAAAAATTGAGAACTTTAAAGATTTTATATAATACAAATTTCAAGAAATTATGTCATATTATAACTGCAAACTTTTCTTTGTTACCTTTAAAAAATTACTTCATAAATATAAATTATTAAGTCATTATACAAAAATAAAATTATTTTATTGACATACTGTAATTATTGCAACTTATAAATTAAATTTTTGATTAATCAAAATTAATCAATATTTTATTGGTTAATTTTATACATTTTCTAGATTACTTCAAAGGCTTTTAAAATAAATTACAAATGTCAATTTTGTTAATGCACTTTTTCAAGACATTCCTCTTATACAAAACATGTTAGCAAATATATTTTAACTGTGGACTCTAGTAACTAGTCTAATAAAGATTTAAATAAGTTAAAATTTTCTATTATTTCAAATAATATTAAATATATGCAAAGCATTTCAGAGGTATTTTTATAATATTTTGTTTTTATTATTTTATTTTATTAATTAATAGTTATTTACTTTTAGACATTTGCAAAGAATTTAAATTCTCTTGAAAATAATTATCCCTTTAATAAAGATTCTTATAATATTAATTTATTAGAAAATTCTTTAAATAGTTATGATTCTTTGAATTTTTTTGAAGATTTCTTTAATAAATTTCTCAATAATACATATGTAGATTTAATGATACTTGTTTAAAAAATAAACCAAGCATTTCAACAAAAAATGAAATAATTTTTTTTTTTAATAAACATGCTAATTTATCGATTAGTTCATTACCAAAAAATATTCAACAAGGATATAAATTCATGAATAATATAAAACATCTGAATTTAGATTATTTTAAAACTTGTGTATTATTACATAATAATATAGAATACTTCTTATTTCATTGGTCAATTATTAGTTGTATTAAAAATATTTTGGAGGTTTCTAATATCTTTCAAGATTTTGCAGAAAAATTTGAAATTTTATATCAAAATAATCCGGTAATTAAATCATTTTGTTTGGTTTTATCAGAATACTCATTTACATTTTATAAATAAGTATATATCTTTATTTATACTATACTTCTTACTTGTAAATATAGAATAAAAAAAAATTTTATTTAACAATTGAAAAATCTTTCTAGCAGTTTTTTTTTGGCTTATGATCTGACTTTTCTTATTAATGGATTATCAATTTAGATTATATTGATATTAATAAAAATTCAATACAAATTTCAAAATTTATCAATCCAGTTTTGAATACTAACTAATTGAATATAACTTTATTTAAAAGTGGCAACTTTAATAAAAGATGATACTATAAATTCTGCCATGCCAATTAGAATTATAGGCTTTTATTAAAGTTAAACCAAAGGTTTTGTTTTATGTAATATTTTCTGCTCTAATTTGTTTTTGGTTTACAATTGTCAAAAAAACCAGAAATTTTATTTTTATATAACCTAACTTGATTTGGTAGATAATTTGTGACTGGTTGAATATGACTAATAATAAAGGTGATAAATTTTTATAACTAGGTAAGTTTAAACTCTAAAACTTCTTCTAGTAATCCATAAAACATTATTACTATACTATAAATCTATAAATCTTAATATTAAAATTTTTTTCATTTAAAAATATATAATATGCAAATAAAGACTTACTGTCTATAAATTTAACATTTAATAATATATTTAATTCATTTTTGAATATGCTCAAATCTGATTTTTCTTTAACACAAATTGAACTTAATTTGTATTATTTTTTTTAATAAGAATCAAATTTGATTTGCATATTTTTAAATAAATTTACGAAGAATATAATATATATTAGTAAAATGTTATAAAAAATTTGTGAAATATAAAAGTATAAAGGAGAATGCATTCATAAATTATAAAGAAAGTAAATTTATAAATTGTGAGATAAATAGATTTGTATAATATAGAAAATGGATTTATAAAATGTTAGATATATAGGTTTATAAAATATAAAAGTTTATTAATTGTAACATAAAATATTAAATAAATAGATTTGTAAATTGTAAGATAAATGGATTTACAAAATATAAAGTGAATAATAAATTTGTATAAACTTTGATTTGAAAATATAAGATTTGTAGTCAATTAAAAAACAAATATTAATATACTTTTAATATATATATCTATAAATAAAAAATTAATACATTTAGAATATTTGAATATATTTTTATAGAAAAAATATTTTGAAAAATATTTTATGATATTTTAATATTGAAAATTATTAAATATAGAAATACCATATAATGTTAAAGATAAGTTTTTAGAAATAAACAAATGAATATTCACTATACTCTATATTATATTGTATTTATTTTTAGGTTATATAATATTAATCTAAAAAAAAATTATAGAATATAATTATATAATATAATTTGTTATGTTATATACTCAAATTTCAATAATTTAATTGGTAATAATAAAATTAAAAAAAAATTTTTAAGTAAGTAAATATTGTTACTTTATTACAATTGTAAAATTTGAAAATTTATTATATGAAGAAAATAATAACATCTCTTACATGACTAATTGATAAGTAAGTTTAATATTAATTTGCCTGTAATAAACTATCTAAGCATAAAGAAAAATAAATATTAAAACCAATACATATTATAAATAGTGCTAAGCAGCTATTAATACTTATTCAGATCTATATAAAATAGGATTTAAGAAATTGAAAAGGTGAAAAATGAAAATCCTAGATAAAAAGAAAATAGTAAAAAAATTAAATGATGTATAATATTACTCTAGTAGTTCTACTTTCCTGAAGTCCATTAGTACTTTTCAAAATGATCATATAATAATACTAATGACATATGTTTTGATAATTATTTATTGAGTTATTGTTGTTTTGTTGTTTTGTAATAATAATATATTGTTGTTGTTGTTTAATTGATATTTTTGTTAATAATTTGATTTTGTTTAATAATTGCTAAAAAAGGTTTTATTTATGTGAATCAGTATATGATATTTTAGTAGTATGAATTTGTTTAAATAATTGTTAGTGTTTAATTGATCGGGTTTGAAATATTGATTAATTAACAGAAGTAAAATAATTGTGAAAATTTTTATAAAAAAGAATTTTGTGTTTTTTGTAATTAGCAAATATGTTAGACAATAGTGTAAAGTAAATAATAAATATATTGCTAGTTCTTCAAGTCAATAATATAAACAATTTTAATATATAATTTGATTTTTTTGTTTGTAAAATTTTTTTAAAAAAAATATGATTATTTAATAAGAAATATATATTAGTAAGAAGTGAAAATAGAAAGAACCTCAAAGATTTATAAAAAAGTAATTGCCATAAACCTTTTTTTATGCAAACCAAAGAAAAATAATAGTTTTTTAATTTGTTTTTTTTTTGGTCAAAGGTTCTATTTTAATACATTAATATATTTCTTTAATTTTCTTAAGGTTCTCATAGTGAGATAAAAAATATATAAATGACTTTAAAATATTGAAAGATGAAAAAATAATTATTTCTTTAATTTTAAAAAATAATTGCTATAAAAAAATTTTTTTAAAAAAATATATATATAAGAAAGAGTTTTTCTTTATAAAATTAAATTTTTTTATAAAAGTATAAATTAACTTATATAATATTATTATAAAAAAGCTTATTTTGCTACTATAATTTAATAATATTATGTTATTTCATATAATAAAAAAAAGGCAATGTTTTTTAGTATCTTTTTTAAATAATTACTTGTTTTTTTAATAAAGATAAGATTTTTGTGAAATTTAAAGTTACAAAAAATTGATATTAGTATATTTTTAAAACAAAAATGGTCATAAGAAAGAAAATAAATAATTATTAATTTAAGTTCATAATATAAACAACAAAAGCACCTTGATTTTTACTTATAGTTATATAAGTATTAGTCCAAAAAAGTAACAGATTTAACTTTAACAATAAATATTATATTATATATATTATATATAAAGTGATTTGTAAGATTTGATCCTGGGAATTAATATTTTTAGCTTGTATTATATAAAAAAAAATTAATAAAAAATATAGTTATTAATTCAAAAAAATTTTTATAAAAAAAAGATATAATTTATAAAAATTTATTTTAATATGTAATTAATTAATAATAAAATAAATTTTTTTATTATTTGAATAAATTTGTTATAATTCAATTTTTAATCTTTGTCTTTTAACATAAATTAAATACATTGATTTTTTTTTTTAAAATTTTAAATCAAAATTTAATAAACAATATTAAATTTAAATATTAAATTTTTAATTCAGAATAATAAATTATTAAAACTTTAAATAATAAATAATAATAAGATTATTCAAAGAATATAAGATTTGACAGAATATATAAATATAAATAGATGAAAAATTTTTAAAAAATTTTAAGATAAATTTTAGATTCTTTTAGATTTAGAAAATGAAATATATTTTTAACAATTGATATATTATATAATTAATTATTGAATTTTTATTGCCATGATAACATTGTTTATTATTAAAATTAAAACTAAAATTTTTTATTTGGATTTACTATATAAATTAACAATTAATAATAAAATATTAAATTTATATTTTGTATAAAAAAAGCTATATATGGTTTTAATATTATTTAAAATTTAAATTATTTGTAAATATAATAAAAAAAATTTTTTTTAAAAAATTTAACAAAGACATAATAAAAGAAAAATTATAAAAGAAAAAAGAAAAAATATTTAAAGAGTTTAAAATTTAAAAATATAATAATAATATTTTTATATAATTATTTTAACAACCAATTATTTAATATCAATTAATATTTTTTTTATAAAATCCAATGATATAAGTTTTAAAATAAATACTTATTTATCAAATAATGTTACAGTATATATGGATAAAGATACCAATATTTTGATTGTTTTAAAAATTTAAAACTTAAAAATTTAAATCAATAAATTTATAATAAAAAAAAATTATATAATTAATTAATATCATACAATATAATATAAAATTTAGCATTGTATTTTTAGAGTAATAAAGTTATATTTTTAATTTTGATTCTTTAAAAGTTTTTTTAACAAATATTTAAGAGACTTTTACATTTTCAGTAAATAAATTGAATTTTTCAAATTTGAGATATAATAATTTAATTTGAATATACAGAATAAACCATAGAAACCCCAATTATTATTCGTATACATGCATATAACAATTGTCAAACAAAGATGTTTGAAATATTTCTAGTATTTAATGATATAACAAAACCATATTATTCACAATTGTTTACATCAAATTCAATCTTATTATATTCATAAATACAATTTTAATCATAATCAAATTTCAAATAATTCAAAATATTTTGATTAAAATTTTTAACAAGAATGTTATTGTAATTAACCGTTGACAATTATTGACAATTGTTAAGATATTTAACAAAATATGTTATACTGTAGTTGGTTTCGATCATAGTAAAAAAAATTATTTATTTGGAAAATGAGAAACGATTTATTGCATTTTGAAATAATTATTTTATTTTCAATGTTTAAATAAAATGTAAAATCTCCTTGATATTTCTGATTATTAATGAGCATTGCTGTAATTGATTTGATTTCTTTGTATAATCATAAAAATAAATCATACGATAGTTAAAAATATGATAACAATGTTACTGACAAAGCACGCGTAAACAGGATATTCACTAATTTGCCAAATCATATTTTGATTTCTGAAAATAGTTTAAAGATTGAACATCTTTGCTTTCGTGTTTTAATACGCCGCAGGTACACATTTTTGCAATAAAAAAACCATTGCTGATGAGATTTTATTAATTCATCTGCTACATCCCTTGAAAGCCTTATGTTGCAAAAAGATAAATTTCAAAACAAAAGTTATGTCGCAAATCAGTCATTTGGGTCACAACCTTCTAGCATATCCATCTCTCATGATTACTTGTAGGTGTTTGCGATAGAATTTATTGAGCTAATGTAAATAAACTGTTAACCAATCGCTCAAAAAACTGGCAAAAAATGGTTGTGATTTACTTGTTTTGGGCATTTTATTTCAAGGTCTTCTATTGCTTCTTTGGTTTTTTTTCCGGATTTCCTAATGAGAAAATAATATGATACTAATTTCATTAACAAGACATGTCGACGATTGGTTGTAAATACGTATCGACATACCAAACTACTTCTCCATAAAGTTTCGTTCCACTTTCCTGAACAATGTTTTCGACTCTTTCTACAAATTCTTCCCAAGGAAATTTTTTTATTTTACAGTCTTCCAAACCCTCTCGAGAATTTTCTTCAATATAGATTCTCGACGTGTTTAGTTTATCCGCTTGGGCGTTGTCCGGTTCGGGTATATTCAGAGATTTAATAGAAAGATGTGCCAGGTTTTTCAGGAAACATGGGCTAAGATACTCTTCATCATGTATCTTGCTTGAGAATTCCTCGGAACTTGTTGCATCCGAATTCTGGTAGGAAACATTAAAGTTTTGTGTCATTTCCATAATTTGTCATTTACGGAATGTCACTCAAAGATCTATTTTGATACATAAAAAAGCTTAATCAAATATTGTACGTCAAATTTTGTAAACAAAACAATATACCTTACACATCTTATTATGTCATTGCTTGGAATTTACTTACGATAAAACATTCTAAAATTAGCCTACAATCCAAGCAGTATCATCAAACTTCTTGTAGCTATTTCATTGAGAGGTTAGTTAACACACTACGTGCGTGCGTATGCAATTGTGAAATTAGGTTTGCGCATTTCCAAATCAAGTAGTGATTTTTTTGTTTACAGTTTTTTTTTCTGTAAGACAAATTTCCCAATACTATAATGATCATCTTAATGATAAGTAATACTGTAATATACGTACACAATTTATGTTAAACCCTGTTATCGTAATTTAATTAAACCCCATTATAGGTCTTCTGCAATCGTTTGTAAAACGAATCAATGTCACACATGCAAACGCATACGTACAGTACAATATTGTATATTACCTTGACATGCAATAATTCTGCGATTACTAATTTGGGAAGTTTCCGCGATCAGACCGAAATTGGATAACCTATTGTAATCCGAGAGACCGATTAAAATCAGTTTAGCGATACCACAGTACATGCCCCGTGCCCAATTTTCACAATCGATATATTTTGCAAAAAAAGAAAACAAATTGGAAAGAAAGAGACAGAATACAGTTGAAAACCAGTCTACGTTGACTAAATGTAGATTTTACTAGATATTAATTGATACACGTGCGTACTTCAACACTTATGTGTTAAAAAGGCGATGCAATATTGATGCAGTACCTTACGTGTACGACAGCCATATTAACTGGAATGATGGATCCAGGGTTTTTTGAAAAGTACAATTAAAGCTTCAAAAAAGGAATGCGTTTCATCATGTGGGGTTTTTCCATTACACCTCAAAGAACATTCCAAATACGCCTAATCCAAAACAAGTAATCAATCCCAAATTAATATAATTCATTATCGTTTTCGTGATACTCTTGATCATATAGAGCAAAAAAACCTTATAACTCATGATTTTTAAAAGAAAGGAATTTTTCGATAATATTTTCTATATCAATCACACCGGTTATTCGACTGTAATCAATTGCTTATTATCGAACATCATATGAATCATTTTACAGGCTAACATGTTATTAAAGATTAAAAAAGTGACAAGGTTGTTTCAAAACAGAAGATCGACGAGCAATCTACTTAAAGATTTATGTGATGTTTATGATGCAGAAAGATTGAAAGGAAAGAACATCACGGAAATCCTTGATGCAATAAATCAATTTTTTATCGAAAAAAAGAGAGACCCCAAAGAAATAATCGAATGGTGTTTGGACAATAAGGTTGATCCTATGGTTCAAACTATTCTTGCCCATTTTTATTATTTCGGAAGGTGGGTTACTGTAGACCAAGAAAGGGCATTTGAATTTATTAAGAAATCTGCTGAAGGTGGGCACATCGAGGCATATAATAACCTTGGATTCTGCTATCAACACGGAATAGGAACTGTTGTTAGTGCCGTCAAGGCCTTTGAGTGTTATATAAAAGCCGGTCAGTCGGGATTAACGGAGGGACAGAATAACCTTGCAATTTGCTATCAACACGGGATTGGAACAGTGAAATGTAGAAAGAGGGCATTTGAATGGTACAATAAGTCTGCCAATGGTGGAAATGTTCAAGGGCAGTATTATCTAGCGAATTGTTACAGAGACGGTATCGGAACACCTAAAGATCAGACGAAAGCTTTTCATTACTATATGAAGTCTGCCGAGGGGGGAAATGTCTTGGGGCAGTATTGTCTCGGAAATTGTTATGAACATGGAACCGGTACGCCGAAAGATGAAAAAAGGGCATTTGAGTGTTATATGAAATCGTCTGAAGGTGGAAGTCCTCAAGGATACCGTGGTCTGGGAAATTGCTACGAGCATGGAATTGGGGTCGAAACAGATAAAAGAAAAGCATTTGAGGCGTACTTGAAAGCTGCCGAAGGTGGGGATCGCGTCGGGCAGTGCAATCTTGGTTTTTGCTATCAAAACGGAATTGGAACTCAAGTAGATGAAGAAAAGGCATTTTATTGGAGTGAAATGTCCGCCAAAGCTGGAGACAGTGTAGGACAATATAATCTTGGCTCATGTTATCTTTATGGTATTGGAACTATAAAAGGTGTTGCCGAGGTGTTTTTTTGGTATCAGAAATCTGCCGAATCTGGTAATCCTCAAGGTCAATGTAGCCTAGGTGATTGTTATAAAAATGGAATTGGAGTCCAGAGAAACCTCGAAAGAGCATTCTGGTGGTATAAAATATCCTCTGAAAGTGGGAACATAAATGGATTATATAATCTCGGAAATTGTTACCGGAACGGAAGTGGAACAACGAAAAGCTATGTGAAAGCATTTCAATGCTACTTAGAATCTGCTGAAAATGGCAATCACGAGGCACAATGTGCTCTTGGAAATTGTTATCGAAAAGGAGAAGGAACTACAAGTGATGATATGAACGCGTTTAGATGGTATTTGAAATCTTCTGAAGGTGGCAATACTGATGGACACTATAATCTTGGATATTGTTATTCAAAAGGAATAGGGACCGTCAAAGACGACGAGAAAGCGTTTCAATCATATTTAAAATCTGCCGAAGGTGGAGACACCGATGGAAAATATGTTGTTGGTGATTCTTATAAACATGGGATTGGGGTCACGAAAAACGACGAAAGGGCATTTTTTTGGTATTTGAAATCTGCTGAAGGTGGAGACACCGATGGACAAAATAATGTTGGAAACTGTTATCGAAATGGAATTGGAACTGTAAAGGATGACGAAAAGTCTTTTCAGTGGTACTTGAAATCTGCTGAAGGTAACAATATCTTTGGGCAATACAATGTTGGTTGTTGTTATCGGCATGGTCTGGGAACTGAAAAAAATGAGAAAAAATCTTTCTATTGGTACCTGAGATCAGCGGAAGGTGGAAATGTTGATGGACAATACATTACGGCAATGTGTTACAGAGACGGAGTTGGAACCACAAAAAATGATATAAAGTCATTCCGATGGTTCCTAAAATCTGCGGAAGGCGGAAATGTTGATGCGCAATTGAATACAGCACTTTGTTATAAAAAAGGGGAAGGTGTAAACAAAGATGAGAACAAATCTTTTGGATGGTACCTGAAGTCTGCGGAAGGTGGAAGCGTCTTTGGCCAATATAATCTTGGGAATTGCTATCGATATGGAATTGGAATTGAGAAAGACGAAGAAAAAGCATTTCAATGGTATTTAAAATCATCTGAAGGCGGGTATGCTGATAGTCAATATAACACTGGGTATTGTTATCATCACGGAATCGGGACTACAAAAGACGAAGAGAAATCAATATATTGGTATGAGAGATCCGCAGAAGGGGGAAGTAATGTTGGCAAGAATATTCTCGGTGACTGCTATCTAAATGGAACAGGGGTCAGTAAAAATAATGAAAAGGCATTAGAATGGTATCGGAAGTCCGCCGAGTGTGGAGATATTGATGGATGCTTCAAACTCGGATACTGTTATCAATATGGAATAGGTGTCGCAAAGGATGAAAAGCGTGCCTTTCAGATTTACTTAAAATTAGCCGAAGGTGAGAATGACCTTGGGCAATTTATTGTAGGAAGTTTTTATCAGCACGGAATTGGAGTTGTAAAAAATGAGAAGAAATCATTTCAGTGGTATTTAAAATCCTCTAAATCTGGAAATTCTCAGGGACAGAATAGTCTTGGAAATTGTTATGAACATGGTATCGGAACACCGAAAGATGAAGAGAAGGCATTTCAATGGTATTATAAATCTGCCGAAGGTGGAAATTTTAGTGGGCAAAATAATCTTGGAAATTGTTATCGACATGAAGTTGGAGTCACTCAAGATGAAAACAAAGCGTTTTCGTGGTATTCAAAATCCGCGAAAGGTGGGCACTCTGGCGGACAAAATAATCTCGGTGATTGTTATCAATATGGGATTGGAATCGAAAAAGATGACGAAAAATCGTTTTATTGGTATCAAAAATCTTCCGAAAACGGAGACACTGATGGACAGTATAATCTTGCAAATTGTTATCAAAATGGAATCGGAACCACGAAGAATAATAAGAAAGCATTTCAATTGTACTTAAAATCTGCTGAGGGCAGAAGTAATTGGATTTCATATTCTCAATTCCAGTCTGTCGAACAGTTATCCCAGAGTGGATTTTTCAAAGCAATCTTGATTCAAAAGTCAGGAGAAAGCAGAAAAGTGGCCCTCAAGAGTCTTGGTCATTCAGGAAGTACTACAATTGATTTGATACAAGAGGTAATTATGTGAACTTTACATACAGTAATTCGTTCATCGATTAACTCAAATTTTGTATTATAGGTGATATTTAATAAAACCGTAAAAACCGATAACTTTATTATTCAATGTTTTGGAATAACAAAAAACCTCGACACAAATGATTATATGTTAGTAATGGAATATGCAGAAAATGGAAGTCTTTATCAATACCTATTAAATAATTTCGAGAAAATTACCTGGAAAGAAAAAGTGGAAAAACTGCGTCACATTGCGGCGGGGTGAGCATTATATGCAATCACATACTCATTATATTCTCCACATTGATCCTAATCCTTTTTTTTTTTCTGTATAGACTTGAGCACATTCATAAATATGGATTAATTCATGGTAATATTCACTCGGGCAACGTTTTGTTGGGAGACCTGGGATCCGTTCGAATAGCGGATTTTGGCTTATGCCGAAATATTTATGAAGCTTCCACATCAGAAAACATATGTAGGATAGCGACATGCATAGCACCCGAAATTTTCCAAGAACATTCATTTACGCAGGCATCTGATGTATACAGTTTTGGAATGTTGATGTGGGAATTCACATCAGGACAAAGACCATTTATGAATAAACAATACGAAAATTTTTCGCGGGACGTAATTAAAGGTTTGAGACCCGAAATTACTGAAGATACACCATCGGTTTTTGCTAATTTGATGAATATGTGCTGGGAACATAATCCATCTGACAGACTCAGTATGGACAAAATTAAAAACCAATTTGACAAATGGCATGCGAATAGAGAAAACGAAAATGATTTTATCTATGCTGAAGAACGTCGAAAATACTTGACAAAAAAAGAAAAATAACATAAAATTTTATATCGGTTAATATAGAGCATTTGCGCTAAAAGTTCATTTTTTAAAATAATTTTTTAACTTTACATAACAAAGCATTTTTTGCCCTTTTATAGAAACACAATTATCTATTTTTCATGCATTAAAAGAATATTACATAAGGTCGTGATTCCGGATCCGTAGTAATTATGATCTATATTATTATATTATTATATTATTATTATTTACAGTATATTCATTTATGTCATAATAATATTGGTTATTGAAATAACAATTTTACTTTTCATTTAAATTATTTTCAATTACCAATAAAAAATTTAAAGATATATACAAATATTAAAAATAAATTATAAAAATGGTTTTCTGGGTATTCGATAGTCGCGCGTCAGGTTCAGATAGGTTTATGGTGTAAGGCAGAAAAAGTTGTGAATTTGGCGAGTTTGTGTGATTTGGCGAAATCATTAGACGATGGAATTAGGTAAGTGGTGATTTTTAACCTGTCGCAGGCAATGTTTGTGTGACCTTGATTAGGACTTGATCAAGTGCAAGTGCAAGTGCAAGGTAAGTGTTCATATGAGAAATTACGACAAAAAGCATAATCTTAGTTGTATAATTTATTTCCAACTTTCTCACCATTGTATTACTGCATCTAAGCATGGAGAAATCGCGACTATTGTTCAGTCACGTGGCTAGTGACGCGTCTGACTCTTATTTCAACCTTGTAAACCAATAAATCTAATGGTGATTTCAAAAATTATATTGCTATCATGTAATGGCTGATCTTACAGTTTCACTCTAGTCTCTGAAGCGTGGTCAGTTCTTACACTTGAGAATTCTTTATATTAATTTACGTAACAAATAAAATATTTTTATTTAATTTTCATAAATATTAAATTTTTTGAATGTTTTTATTTTATACTGTATTTACAGTATTCTATACATTTTTTTTACAAGCTGGCATTAAGTGTGAGATATTTATTAAACTTTGGTTGCTACATTATTTAAACAGACTTATAATAATTCCAATAATTTTCTTTATATATAACCCTTTTGTAATGTGATAAAAAATAGAAATTTATATGTGAAACCTTTTAATTAATAGGAATATATAATGTTACAACTCAAATTAATATTTACAATATATAATCATAATAGGCTTGCAATTGTCGAAAAATTCTACAAAACATTTATTAAATTATTTTATAAAATTTAGCATATTGTTGAAAGTATAATTTTAAATCTTATATTGATAAAACCATAGCTCAAATACTTTCTAAAGGTAATAAATTATCTTAATAATTATTTAAAATAATTTATTAGAATTTCTAAATTATAGAAATAAGATTAATTTTAAAAAAAAAATTATTTAATTAATTAATATTGAATCAATATTATTAATAAAATATAAGTATTTTGTAGATAAGAATAAAATCAGATCAAAAAAAATAATACTGTATTTTATTTATTAATAGTATATAAAATAAAATAAAAAGTTAAAACTTTTTAGGCACTTATATAATTTATAAAACTATGACAATAAAAAATAAATTAATTTATATTATTTTAAATATAATAATAATGAATATATGTCAAGGTAGAAATTCTATATATGAAATTAATATATATAAATATATAATAAATATCTTGCAATATTTATTTCAAAGTATATTAAAAGAAAACACTTATTTATCATTAATCAATTTTATTTATATTATTAATAAAATAATTAAGGCTATTGTTAGCCTAAAAATTGTAGTATTAGTTATAACACAAAATATAAAATTTGATATGGTACCACATAAGTCATCATCATATATCAATTATATATAATTGATGAATATAAAGTTTGTAAAAGTTTAGTAATATTGTATAATACAATAATAGAATAGAATAATATATTATAAGTAATATAAATATCTAATATATTCCAAAATAATAAAACAAAAAAGACAATTAATAAACAGATTAAATTAATACATTGTATTGTTGGGGGTGATAACGGCAAGTCTGTCACTATGTCGCGATCGCTGATCATGTAACGTCAAAAGAGGTGTGGAGATGTGGCATGAGGTAAGTGAAAGTGTTAGATATTAGTCTGAGTTTATGATAAAAGGATGGTATTTTATTGT
>CAJVPV010001648.1:0-15151 GCA_910591835.1 Acaulospora morrowiae | reverse complement strand
GTATCCGTCCCGTCTAAAAAAAGTCGCGGATTTTAAAATTAAAAGAATAATCAAGTTTGGGTAAAGCAAAGCAACATTCTACTAGATCAGGGAACCTACTTTCATTTCGATTTTTCTAGGTTTCTTGATTTCTTGGCGCTGCCCACGCGTTGTCTGACCAACCTTGTTCACTATCTTTTTATTTGGCTTTATTTCTTTTTGCCTGTACACTTTGGTCACAAGGTCTAAAAAATGGTAAATTAATAATTCTTTGAATGATATATAAAAAAATGATAGTATGTTTTACAAAATACCTTCATCACTATCAGTTTCAGATTGCGATGACACAGAAACATCACTTCTTATTACAGAATCATTCTCATCAATTTGCATTCCTTCGGATTCATCATCCGATTCTTTCATAGAGACCTTTTTCTAAGAACAACGATAATTGATCAGACTTAATCGTGGAAAAAAAAAAAATAAACAACGCGATAAAGTGAACATCACGTACCGATGATAACGTAGGGTGTAATAACTTATATTCCGTAGTATTTTTATCAACTTCATAATCCTCATTGGTAAATAATTCTGCAAACCTGGGATCCTCGAGGGCGTTTGCAGCTTTCTGTTATATTGATGGTGAAGAGAAAATCCAATGATGAGCTTTTAATTCGCTTCCAATAGATATCAAATCTTAAAAACCAACAAACCTCATCACCCTTTTTCTTTTTCGACGACGATTGTAACAATCTATTTGCCAATTCTTTATTGACTTTTGGTAATTTTTTGGTGGCGCGTATACGCGACTCACGCTCTTTTTCTAATTTTTCTTTAATTCTTTTTTCACGGTAATCCACGTAAGCAAATGGATTTGCAATTGACTTGGCCTAATAATTTTTACAAGTATGGTCAACAATAGCTAAACCAAGATTCCAACTAAAAAAATTTTCTCCTACTTGATCATATAAACGCAGATCAATAAAAAATCCGTGCATATATGGTCTCATGACATTGGTTCCTATCAGATGCTCCATCCCCAGGCTTAAGTGAACAATAAAAAAGTGGATTAAATAACGAATTTCTTCCGGAAAACTGTTTCTTTCTATACATTAATAATATAATGTCAATATATTACCTTGCCAATTCTTTCCTGGTGACAAACTTGTAATTTTCATAAATATTTTGTTGAGGATTCTCTTCCATCTCTTCCTAGTCAAAAATCAGGTATTAACCGAGTATATTTAGGTACATGCGTCATAGAATATTGACCAAGCAGTAAATATAAATTTACCGTTAAATTATCCAAAAACGAACACCATCTCGGGGCTGGTCCCAAGGCGGGTATATAGTATGCACCAATTTGTATCCCTTCATTTGCCACGAAAATCAATCCAGAATCAGGTACCACACACAGGTCATTGATATCGGTACTTGGCTCCACCGAAGTAAAGTTGGAACCCTGAATTATTTATCAAATGCAATCAAATTGATTAGGCGAGATAAAATGAATTATAATTATTGTATATTTAAACTAACATTTTCTTTATCCCAGATTTTCATTATTTTACAATCAGCACTGATTACTTTGCATCGACCTCTATCCCCTGTAACATCATAGTACCAATTTACGCTCTTGATAGGGTAGCCATATTGATGATCTTTGACCAGCCACGGCCTTGAACTCCTCAGATCGTACAGTAGTATATGACCAGTGGAAGTTCCTACAGCTAAGGAAAGTCCATCATTTCCATACCTCATTGCGGTCACTTGAAATCCTTTGGTTTCATCGAATTCGGATGCAAAGCTAGGAGCCAAAATCCCGACACGCGACCGTGATCTCGGATCCCAAAATTCCACAGTGCCTTCATCTGTACCGAACCCAAAAAGTTGATGGGCCGGATTTATGACACAGACGTTAACTCCAGACGTTGAATCGGTCGATATCGAGTTCAAATATCTGCCTTGGCTAAGATTGAGCCGATATATTTCGTGTGATGAGCCAGAAATAAGAAGATCGCATGTGGGATAGTGATACGCCAAATCTCTTCCGAACTAAATGTGAATACATATGTAAATAAGTATGCAAACACTTGATCGAATGTTCTAAAGTTAACACAAAGAATTATTGTTATTTGCCTTTGGGATTCTGGTCTTATAATGTATTCCACCTTGCGCGTGAAATTCAATCGTCCTATCATTTTGTAATAATACGGACTTTGTCCAATCATCTGATAAAATCTACCAAAGATTTCAAATAAGTAGATGAAATTGTGCCAAACATTTGATTATAATCAAGAAATTTACCACGAAATTGACATTTTCTGAATCCGTATGACGTTCGAACTTCATTGACATTTCGGAATACTCAAAAATCCGCATTTGTGGTTTATATACACCTGGAATTCGTTAAAATCGTTCGTCAAAAGGCTTGTATTTTAGAAAGGCGAAACACGTAAAACCGAAGAATACCTGTGGCCATGACAAATTGTCCATCTCTTGTGGGCTTTATTCGAATTGAGGCCTCTGGAAATTCGAAATCTTGTATAAGCTCGATCCTAGAACTCCATTCTGCAAATCGGTGAACCGCGTTAATTTGATTGTATTTTTATCGAATGCAATAGTTTATGATCAATGAACAAACCTGGGTCGTCTTTCAAAACTTTTTTCTTTTTCTTCGCCAACCAGTTAGGTATCGTGCGAGATCCAGAGCCGGAGACGGTGTATATTTTGACATTATTCGGATTCGACACTTGAAGAACCATTTTGAAGGTCGAGAAAAAAATGCACGACACGTCAAAACATCACAATGTATACTATATTTGGCATCAATCCAGAAAAGCTGAAATAGATGCATACGTAATTCTAGAACCGAGATTCCCCGTGATAACACATACGTAAGATAAATGTATCGTCTACGTATGTACACTGTTTAATTTTCGCGGCAATCACTGAGAAATGTCTTCCGTCTCGACCTTACAGGAAGCCGAGGGACTAGCGAAGTTCGCGCCTGAAAGAGCAGAGGAAATTTACAAAAATATCCTGTCACAGGATGCTGGCATGTATAACCCTTCCATAGTCGCAAACATTTTCGGACTCGAACTTGTTCAGAGTTTTAATTTTTTTTTTTTTTTTCACTCTTTTACACACATTTCGTTAAATTCCATTATTATGTAGGCAACAACGAAAACATAATTAGGGAACAGGAGCTTGCACTCGTTAAACTCGGAGAGCTCTATCGGGATCATAGGTTTGTTGTAATCTTATTTCACGTTTGAATTATTACTAAAAGAAACATGAGGGAATTCATTTTTGAAACGATTATGTAGAAAGGCTCATGAACTATCAATTTTAATTCGTTCGTCGCGATCTTTCATGGCGTCCATTGCGCGAGCAAAGACGGCCAAAATAGGTATTCCTTAGCAACTACATGAGTCTGTTAATCACAAGCCATTACTAAGGCGGGCATCGTATCATATTAAAATCATATTAGTGAAAACTCTGATCGACCTTTTCTCGGAAATTCCCGAGTCATTACCACTCCAAATTGAAATATGCAAAGAGACTATTGATTGGAGCATACAGGAGAAGCGCATCTTTCTTAAACAATCCTTGGAGACTAGATTAGTGGCTTTGTATGTTTATCATCACATTCCTTAATCGAATCAATCGTCGCTCGTAGATATGCTTACAATAAGTTTTAGATACCTAGATAACAAGATGTATCACGACGCTTTAACCCTTATCAATTCGCTTTTGAAAGAATTGAAGAGATTGGACGATAAAATGGTATTAGTTGAAGTTCAACTCCTGGAAAGTAGGGTTTGCCATGCGCTAAGGAATTTACCAAAGTCAAGGGTATCTTTATACATCATATATCATATATTATTCGAAATTGTTAGGACGAACAACTGCATCAACAAAATAATAATTTTTTTTTTTAGGCAGCGCTAACGTCCGCTAGAACTTCAGCGAATGCTATTTATTGTCCGCCTCTCCTACAAGCTGCGCTCGATATGCAGTCCGGGATTTTACACGCTGAAGATAAAGATTACAAGACAGCGTATGATATATATATAAAATGTTTGGTTGTCCGTCAACAAGATGTGCCCGTGATGACTTCATCTATAATTTAAATGATTGCAGCTACTCGTACTTCTATGAAACTCTCGAAGGTTACTCATCGCAAGATGATCCTCGAGCTATTTTGGCTCTCAAGTACATGTTGCTTTGTAAAATCATGTTGAATTTGGTAGGGAACCATTCTTATTAGTTCACATTGTCAGCAGGACGTGTCATTTATGAAATACTCTTTTCTCTGTGGATGAATAGCCGGGAGACGTTCATGCTATTATCAACGGTAAACTTGCGTTGCGATATGCTGGGCGTGAAGTTGATGCCATGAAAGCTATAGCAACCGCGCATCAAAATCGCTCGCTTAACGAATTCGAGGCTTCCCTCGCGACTTACAGTGATGGTAAAATAGTACAATTCATCACATTCCATTTTCGGAAACTTTCACGTCAATGGTTCCGGTTTATCGACTCATTAATATAAATTTTTCATTGATTTACCGAAAAAGAACTGGGAAATGACCCGATTATCCGGTCTCATCTCGCCGCGCTTTATGACACGTTACTTGAACAAAATCTCGTACGCATAATAGAACCATTTTCTAGGGTGGAGATTTCACATGTGGCGGAAATGGTTAAACTTCCAACCATTCAGGTAGAAACTAAGCTGTCTCAGATGATTCTGGATGAAGTATTTCACGGAATTTTGGATCAAGGGGCAGGATGTTTGATCGTATTCGACGAACCCCCTCAAGATGTATTGTCTTGAAATTTATTTTACCTTTTTCATTCCTCTGAATCATTTGTGCATGTTCATGCAAATCAATTTATTTCTTTTTATTATAGAAAACATACGAAGGAGCCTTAGAAACACTCAAACAAATGGGAAATGTTGTGGAATCACTATATGAAAAGGTAAATTAGCCAATAATCTCTTTCTCAAATACATCTTGTTGATCTGTGCATAATTCTTACAATGGCGACAACTAACGGGTTTCTCGTTTCGACTCTGCAGGCCGCAAAACTATCCTAAATACCGTTTTGATTGACCTATTTATCTATGTAGGTACGTTTGTTCTTGCTTGATGTTACCTACATATGGTAAGTATCTGCACATCATAAATTTTAGAATACATTTAATATATATTATAGAACTAAATCGAGTTCGTGTCCTGGAGAACAACTTTCACCGCATTTCTCAACTAGTACAATCAGTTTATTATCTTTTTTTTTCAATATATTACTTTTGTGCTAATTTGGCTGGTTTTGTGATAGTCGCAACCAGAATTTTGCTTTAACGCACACATACTACGTACTCATGAGCTTGTAACCAAATGGCTTGATAAACCTTGCAGACCTTGCTTCCTCTCGTTTCCGAAAAAGAAAAAAAAAAAATTTTTTTTTTTTTTCTGCACATTAACATTCGTCAATTACGAGTGATATAAACAAGAGGGGCTACGAAGTTTAAAACCCTTTTTTTTTTTTTTTTTTTTTTTTCCTCCGCCTCGGTTACGTTCGCGTTCCTATATCACATAATACTACTATTACTATAATACAATAAAGAGTTTTTCAAGTTTCAAGACAAACCGGTTGAAAAGAAACCACATTCACTTTTTTATAAATGCTAACGGTATAACTATAGAGAATTTGGTAAGAACGAAAATTTTTGACCGAAACAAAATCTCACAGTAAGCAAAAATATTCCTATTCGTTTTTAAACTGAGGCAAGAACGAGAAACTCGGTTCGTTAACGAAGTCCTTGTGTATTACACATAGATCTGGTATATATGTACATATAAAATCTCGAGTTTTATCCTTAGATAGACACATAAAGTTGAAACCACAGTGACGCGAATATTCTAGGCTGCCTACCAGGGAGGCACTTCGGGAATTAGATAGAATTATCATCAATTAATAGTAATTAAGTTCTCCATGCTGTTAGAATGAACATCATACTTTACAATTATCTTTTGACCTCAATACTACTACGTTGCGCGTGGGTATGGTGGATATGGCAGGCAGCGCTTGTCGTCTCAGCACAGCCGAACATAGAGTTTTCGGGGGTCCCTCAAATACTCATAGGCGGGAAATACAACGGGATATCAAAATACGATGGTGTGCTTAGAGGGGACAGGGAATCCTTTGATGGTCGAGCTACGTCAGTATTCTTGACCCAATTACCCAATGGCACGTTTCAATTCGAAGGATCGACCTCTCCCGGTGGGACAATAAATGCTATGTGTATAATTCCTCGTTCTAATGATGACATTTATAATATTGATGTATATGTCGCTGGAAATTTTAGTAGCATCGGTAATGAGACCAGCGGAATAAATAATATTGCACTATATAACCCCAAGAATCAAACATTCAGTCCGCTATTGGATGGGTTGGATAGCACGGTGTATACATTATACTGTGATGCAAAGAACAAGATAGTGTATGCGGGGGGTGACTTTTTGGCACCGGTGAACCCGACTGCACATGGTATTAATGGTACGTCATTTGGTGGGAGTGTGGCTCTGTGGCAGGATGGAACGTGGAAAACGTTGCCATTCAATGGATTCAATGGACCTGTGTATGTAATTACGAATAATGAACAGAATAACACAATCTATTTTGGAGGAAGGTTCAGTGCCACGGGGGATGGTTCCTTTGGAGTGTCAAATAACACGCAACCAATTAATATAAAAAATGCCACGGTCAGTATTATTACAAGTTCACTACTGATTATTGTGAGTCTTCTCTCGCATTTTCTTTAATTCGTTTTTTCTTTTCTTTTTTTCTAGATTGTGGGTGGCAGTTCTACAACACTGAATGGCTTTAGTGATCCGTCGGTGATGGTATGCAGTGGAGATCTTGATGGTCCAGGCAATACATGGTTGTTGCAAGATAGAATGCCTGGATTCTGGAGAGCAGGATTTGACATTGGCTTGACGCCCACATCAATTGGTCTTAGAAACACCAATTATCAAGGGAGGGGGACCAAGTCCTTTAGGTAAGTAAATATTCCCGACTTATCAGAATGTGGATGGTGTTTCTGAAGATTCTCGTATTTAATTAATTCCCTTTGTTTTCAAACGAAATAGATTGTTATCCTCGCCAGATCAAAGCGTTGTACCGTTGACTTATGTTAACTCTACAACCGGAAATGTGGAAAATTGTTCATCCACCTGTCCTTTGGATTCAAACAATCGAGTTTACCAAATATTTAACTTTGATGGACCTTTTAATTTGACTGGATTCGAAATTGACATATTGGAGTGGTACGGTGAAGGCGGTGGACTTCATGGGATTCAATTATTCCAGACCGGTATGATATTTTCTTTATTCGCCGATCTTCTTTCGACAACCTGTTAGTTAACATCTGTACCGTGTTTCGTGAAATTAGATATTGTCGTACGTGCTGCCAATGATCTTGGCTTTCCAAGTTGCTTAAACATCCCGTTTTCCCCATCAGTAAAAACCGAAGGAAATTGGACCTCCAGATTATTGTCCGGAATATGGGAATATGTATTGTCGACAACAATTCCAGCGTCGCAGCTCACCAGCTCTACCGCAAAAGTAACCTTAATTCCCTACATTCCGGAATCTGGTTATTATAATGTTACACTGTTCACTCCAAGTTGCTTGCCCATTGGATGTTCCTCTACCACGTCCATTGATGTCAAAATAACCGTGATGCCCAATGTGACTATAACTGTCACCTTAGCGGAAAATTCTACGGACGAGTACCGTGAAGATGCTATCTATAGTGGCTACATAGTTTCCACCTCGAATGCTTTTCAGCCGCGGGTCGAAATCACCGTATCTCGGACAGCACAACCGCCTGCCGATGGAGGTGACGCCGTGATATATGTTGATCGCGTACTGTTCAAACCTACTAATATCAGTCATAATACACTGAGTGGTTTACTCCAGTACACGCCGTCATCATCAGATGTGCAAGCCTCATGGTACGGACTTCACGGGACACTAGCACTCGGAGCAACGGTTTCAGATATAGCGGTATTGTCACCTTCGGATATCATTGTAGGGGGTAGATTTGAAAATATGACATTCTCCAACATTGTTCAATACGACGGATCCAATTTCATTTCTCTCCCCAATGAAGGTCTCAACGGACATGTCAATGCGGTGCTTCAAGTGGGTGACGATTTAATAGTTGGCGGATTGTTCAATGGCACGACACTAAGCAACATCAATGGATTAAATAATCTTGCAATATTCGACACCAAGAAAAAGTCATGGCGCGCAATGGGCGGAGGCGTGAACGGCGAAGTGACGCGCTTGGGCCTGGTCAATAAATACAACTCAAGTCAAGTTCATGTGATTGGCAGGTTTAATACATTGATATCAGAACACAATGCGACATTTGGAAATGTAACATTTGGTCACGCGGTATGGGACGACAGCATCAATAATTGGGTCACATCAGCTTATGTAGAAGGTTTAGTGGGCAGCGTGATTCCCTATTCATTGCCGAATACTCAACCCGTCATAAGTTTCTGGGGTGGAAATATAATTTCTGCACTCTCTGTCACTTCATTTGGTGGGAGTTTGATAACCTCATCTGGAATTAAACCTTTGCCCATATTTCCACAGTCCAATGCTCCTGAAGTAATTATAAATGCTGCCATAATATATAATTCCACGGATTCTAGTAAATCATATGTGATAGTTGGTGGAAAATTTAAGCTTGATAACTTGACGAACATTGCAATATTAAAGGATAATGTGTGGAACACGGTATCACTTGATGTAATAGAGGTTAGAGCGTTTGCAGTATTTAACAACGTTTTGTATATTGGGAGTGCGGTGAATGGCAGTTTGGACACGAACCCAGCATTTGCTTCTTATGACCTCACGAATTTTAAGATGATTCGAACTCAACAACTATTTGGTAAACACTTCTGTTTTGCATATCGGATGCCAATTTTCCTTTATTTGTTATTTTTCCCGTTTGTTTCTAATCCTTATATTTTTATTTCCTCTTTGTTAGCCAACGACAACCTGGTCAGAGTGAACATCATAAAAAGTCGCGTTGGAACAGATGACCTAATAGTAACGGGTAAATTCGAAAAGGCTGGATCTTTAGACTGTAAGTCTATATGTTTATGGGATTCCAAAAAAGAACAATGGAGATCACTTTCCAACAATGGTATCTTGGGCGAAGTTCTGTCTATTGATTTCATAGGGGTAGGTCGTAATTTGCCTTATTAATTGCTTATCGAATGTGTGATTTTTTTTTTTGCTCATCATTAATCACGTGACATCGATAGAACGATAATAGTCAAAACACACTGGTGGCGGCCGGAAACTTAACACTTGACAACCGTTTCGTATACCTAGCACAATACGATTTTACAAATGCCAGTTGGAAAGAGAAAGCCTCTCTCGGTGATGGCGATACTCAACTCCCGGGTCCTGCGACTGTGGTACTAAACGACTTCTTGATAAACGGACAATTCTTCGTTGCTGGCTACAGAAGTAATGGTAGTGGGTCATATTTGCGCAAATGGGATGGCAGCAGATATCGTGACATAAGCAAAGGTCTTTTAACAAATTCAACGATCAGTCAGTTGTCTCTAGTGCCTAGCGACAGTCAGCATAAATCTTCGGATATTCTGGATGCTGGTTGGCTTCTTCTGATTGCTGGTGACTTGGCGCTTGAATCATACGGCAATGTGAGTGCTGCATTTTATGATGGCAGTACGTTGTACCCTTATCTAATTTCTGCGGGAGGTAATGGAACTTCGGGGAAAATATTTACCATTTTTACGGCGATTCTTCCAGACTTTTTGAGTGGGCATGGTATGTTTTTTATCGTTATGATGGAAATAATCCGTTAGTTATTTCCCAGCTAAAGTTTTTTCTTCTTTCCTTTGTTCAACAGGCGCCTTACCCGTACCATTGGTAATATTGATTTCCGTATCAATATCACTAGCCTTTATATTCCTGCTCGTTGCAACTGGAATGTCAGTCGTGTACTTCAGACGGCGAAGAGTGGCTAAAGACAGAACAAGTTCGCGCTATTCTGACAAGATGACAATCCGTCAGAGCGAACTGATGAATACCATTAATGCCGCCACCGCCATCATCGGACAGAGAAATGATCCTCGACAGTCCGTGGTCTCGAGCAATTTCGGAAATATTTCGGATACAAAGACCTCTAGTGATCTCACATCATCAGGTGATGGTGTGGGTGTAGGCGTGGGCGTGGGATCCACCGCAGCTCATCAATCTTCGACGGCACGTAGCAATCCCATTGATACTATACCCGAGAGAACGAGAAATTCTGATAACAGTGATTTGGTGCTGGCCAGAGAAATGGCAGAAAAGATTGCAACCGAAGATGAAGTAAAAGATATACCAGCCGTTGTAAATAACGAGGAAGGCGGTGGTAGTAAAAGTAGAGGACGAGTTTATGAGGGTGGAGAAATGTATCATGCAAGATTTCCATTTGTGGCAAGGGAAGATGTAGAGTTGGGATTTGAAGTTGGTGATATAATTTACGTGACCGATAAAAGCGATGACGTATGGTGGAAAGGAGTTAAGGATGATGGTATGAATTTAACTCAAAGATATGATTTTAACATTAAATTTATTAATAATTACTTTTATTACTTAGGAACCGGAAATTTTGTCACTGGATACTTTCCGAGCACATATGTTGTACCAGATGCCGAATCATGATTATTTGTGGCCTTGTAAATATTCATTAAAACATTTGTTTCGGTGTTTCCACAATTCAACAATGTCGAAGATATATCTGATGAATGATATTGTAACGCTCAAGAGATTCCAAAAAAAGATTATGCAGCACCACATTCACCTGTTGAAGTCATTTACACATCTATAATATCCATTCATCCCTTATTTTCTATTAATAGATAACGTTCCTTTTCTTTTGTTATCATAATCCTAACTCCTGTCATGGAGACATGCGAATGAGATAAGAATGCACAAAAAAAAACTATAATAATCAAATTTCTTTGTTAAATATTATATATATAACATATATTTTTTCCTTAATTTATTCTACGTGTATCACACTTTAATTCCTCCCTAAAATTCTTCCTAAAAAAAAAAATTCTCCGAAAATGTTTAAGGTGACGATGACGATATTCCTCTTACAGTAATATTTCTCTATGTACTTTACCATATTTGTATCAGTAGTCTTGTGTTTTATTTATTTTATCTTTTGGGTAGATATCATCTTTCACCGTTTGGTCGAAAATACCTAATAGGCATTTTGACGGGAATAGATTTTCCTCTATTGAAAAGAAAAAAGGTGGGAGTTTTTGGAGTATTTTTTTACGGGTGCTTGGGTGTTACAAAATTTCCTGGTGAAAAGAAAAAGTGTTGGCTAACGTTCCTTGTACTTAGAAATTGTGACAAAATTGTAAAGTCAAAAAAAAAAAAAACTTAATTAAAACTTATTATATTTATTGTTCAAGTTAAATGATGAACAAAGTTTTGTATAATCGCGGCTATTAAATAAAAATCCGATTTTTTTATATACATATACAGGGTGTCAAGAAAAAATTGAACTAAAAATTTCTTATTTTTGTTTAATACTATAAATATTTATTTAAAATTTTTAAAAATCTAAATTTTAATAATGTTTAGATTTAAAGAATAATTTTAATTTAAAAAAATAAATAATTATATTTTATAGAAACTTGTTTAAATTACATAAATCTTTTTTTTTTTTTTGTAGTTAAACGAGTGTATTAATCTTTACAAAAAACAATTAATGTATTATATATTATATTGTATAAACTATTTTATAACTTGAATATTTATCTTAAACAATAAATTATTATTATTATTTTTATAGATAAACTATCATATACCATTGCATTCAATCCTCAGATATTAATCAATTTAACTTTTAATAAATTAAATAATATTAAAAAGTATTTATTAAAGGAGAATAGTATAAGTAGCAAAGTATATTATTACTATAGAATTTAAAAATATTGTTTTACTTAATATTATATTGATACTTATTTAAAAAATTTTATTTTTTTTTATATTTTGTAAATATAAAAACTTAAATTACTTTTAGTTTATATATATGTATAATAAAGTATATATTTTATTTAATTTAAATCCATATTTTACTTATTTCATTTATTAACTTTTTTTTTTTTCAATACAATAATATATATATATATAAACTAGGTATATAAAAATTAAAGAAAATAAATAAATAAATAAAAAATAAATAAATAAAAAAAATAGAAATAAATAAATAGATAAAAAAGAATAAACAAGATAAAAATAAATAAATAAATAAAAAGAAAGTAAACAAGAATAAATAAATAAATAATAAATAAATAAAAAATAATTTAAAAGAAAATAAATAGGAATAAAAAAATAATTTAAAAAAAAATAAAAAAAATAAAAAATAATTTAAAAGAAAATAAATAGGAATAAAAAAAATAAATTAAAATAAATAAATAAATAGCTCTTATCTATTTTTTATTAATTCTTTGAAAATTTTCATTTATAGTAATTTTCTTTAAAAAAACAATTTCTCTTTTTTATTCTTTATATATTATAAATTTTAAGCTCAAGAATACAAAAACTTTAAGAACTACTGTTATATCAAAATAAAATCTTTTATTAAAAAGTTAACAGATTTGAAAATTCGGTATATTTTCTAATTATATAATAATTTTTTTTTAAAATTTATATTTATATATCTTTTTTTTTATTATAATCATTATAATTATTCTTCTTATTACTTTAATATAAAAATAAAATTAGTTTTGATTTAAATTAATTTAGTTTTTAAAATTTTTGATTTGATAAAATTCAAATTAATTTGATTTTGATTTGAATCAAAATTAATTTTAGATTTTTAGATTTTATATTTAAATAGAAACAAAAAAAATTAAATTAAATTATTTAAAAAAAAACTCTTTCCCACTTACTCCTACTTCATCAGAAAACTTCTTTTTTTAGAAATTTTCTTCCCTTTTCCCTTTTCTTCTTCTTCACAAAATAAAATTTCAAGCAAGATAAGTCTAAAATATGCTGACACTATATGAAACTTCTCTAATCATTAGAATTCAATATCTAGAAGAAGCACTTTTGCTTAGGAAAACATAAGCAGATCAAACCTGTACATGTCTGTAGTTTGAGACAAGAACTAGAAAGGCTTAAGTAATCAATTTTTTTATTGCGAGGCTTTATGTATATCTGACAATTACAAGCTAAAATGTAGTTATGTTTTTTTTTTTATCTACTTATTTAGCTCTTTCCTTAACTTCCCTTATCTTTTTTCTCTAGACAGTTTTTTCATTCTCCCTAGAATCACTTATTACAAACCTTATTATGTTATATTACTCTATTATTCTTAATTATATTAAAAAAAGTTTTTTCCTATTAAAGACAGTAGGTTTTCTTAGCAAAAACTTATTCTTGGATGTTTTAGTTGATAAATACATACTTCTCTTCATTACAATTTCAAAAACCGTGATCGGTTTCTCCTCTCCAAAAGATTAGCAGAGAATAATTATGTTATATTAATTACAAGATCCCAATATAGATAGAACCATGGCTATCTTATAACCACATGCTAATTCAATTAGGCAACTTTGAAGAAAATTACTGTATGGACATGAATAAATAGATAATGCCAATAGCAACTTTATAGAAGTTGCATCTTGCTTGGTATTCATACTTTTAGATTTGACAGCTTAAACTAACCAAGAGTCTATGGAGTGTCTGCTGGAGGATTTAGAAGTCACATTTTACTAGACCTATAAGTCTCCAGTTTTGATAATTTGTGCCAATTATAGAATAACTCTTGGAGCATTTACTAGAAAGTGTAAAAAAGTAAGCCTGCAAGTAACATGATAGTATAAGCTAAAGATATGAATGTAATAAGAAATTTAGTAACAGTTAACATATCAAAATTCCAATCAGACCTCTAACAAAAACCAGAGTATAGATATATCCTAGAAGTGTCTGTTGATACTTTGGAAAATTGCTATAAGCTAGAATTAATTTACTTTATGTAAAGATTTTTAATGTAATGGCTATTAAAACCTGGATTTAATAAAGTTTCACATTCAATGCCTATTTGCAATTTTTTTAAAAAAAAAATTAAATTAAATTAAATTAAAATATATAAATCAATAAATCAAAAGATCAAAAAATTTTTATAACTTGTCTATTTTATTTATTTTTTTTATAATATACAGTATATAATATTATAAATAAAAATTTTTTTAATAACTTTACTTTACTGTTTTATAGTTTCTTTATATTTCAACAAACTTATTCTATTTTAATATTTTTTTTATTCTAAAAATTATTATTTAATTTTTTTTTAATAATTTTTTAATAATTTTTTCTAAAATAAAATATAAAATTTCTTTTGATAATTTTTAATATATTAATGATAATAATAAAACTAATAGTTTAATTAGTATAAAAATGGTAATACTAATATTATTATTACAAATAATTTATTAAAAATATTATTATTTTCTATAATAATAAACTAAAGTAAAGTATAAAATTATTTTATAAAGATTTAAATTTTAAAAATATTAAAAAAGTTACTTGAAACTATTGTAAAACTATATATATTTATAGTAAAGACATTACTATTAATATATAAATACCTTGAAAGATATTATATAATAAAATTAGATTAAAATATTAAAAACCTAATATTAAAAATTATTTTAATAAAGTAAAGATAATAAAATTTTATTTTATTTTATTTTTTTTATATTCTGCAATTAGGTTGGTATTATATATTTATTAAATCATAAAGAATCATTATACACATAAGAATATATGCAAAGTACAAATTTCTCTGACCAAACTCACATATCTTTAGTTGAAACCTCTAGATGTGATTTATGGAAGTAATATATCATTCCTCTAAAGGATGAGATTAAGATCCCAAACTTCTGATAGGATCAACATCTGCATATCACATCCACAGTCACAACTATACATGTTGCTAAAATTTGTAGATCCTTGATGCAAATGACGCAATTATTTGATGCAATTAATTGAGTCACTATTAAAACATATAAATAATTGAGTCATAACACAATTATTTTTGA
>CAJVPV010001647.1:0-15152 GCA_910591835.1 Acaulospora morrowiae | reverse complement strand
GGCGTGTCACATCGTCAGGGGTCAGAATCGCACCATGTATGCGTCTGACACAAATATACCTGGTCTTGTAGGTCGTCTGGGTCGCTCAGGGGCATTCTGGGTCTCTTGGCGCAGTTAGGGTCCCAGGCGCAGCACAGGATTGTTACAATTTTTGGTTATACTGGACTTTTCTGCAAGATGATTGGTCAAGGTCACAGATTGATTAATCACGTCAGCCATAGAAAAAGTAAACAAGACATGTCCTTTCATATATTTCAAGTTGCATAACACCAGAATTGATGATGTGATTGGTTCCAGAAAGAGTTGGATGGTTTTCTAGTTGAAGGAGTAGCATGTGAGTTTTGGATAAAGGTTGAAGTTGTGAGTGGAAGAGGAATGATCTCCTTTTTTTGTTTTTTCCTTTTATTTGCACCTTTTATTTCCCTATTATACCTAGAGGATTGGGAGTAACCATAAGATTCAAATCCTATCCCAATCTAGCAACAAGTTGAAGCATCAATGTCTATCCCAAAAATGGTTAGAGAAAGGGGTCTTGAAACTATCCACTGGTTGAGCGAAGCAATAATTCCAGAAAGATATAGCTTGGGAGAGAAATCAACAATAGAAAATCAATATCCTTTCTGATCAAAAGTCTTCAAGCATAAAGTTTCAAGTAATACTCTCCAGGAAGTACCTTTAAACTTTCTTGAATATCACCTGCTTCGATAGAAATTAAACAGTTTAATTGATCACAGGTGGTGACAAGTGAGTATTTATGAGGGGTTTGGATTTTGTCTACTGAGATACCATTTCAATGATAGATAGAATAGATGATAGCTTTTATTCCTTTTTTATATATTGTTTTATTTGTACACATTTGTGCTGTTTTTTCTATCCTTATTCCTTTTTTTATTCCTTGCCCCTTGTGTAGTTTCTGCAAAAGGGGGACAACACAATTTGAGTTTATGGTCATGACTGTAGAAATGATCTGCAGGCTGTAATTCTTATGGTACAATTGGATCTTAATCCTAACCATCAGGCTAGCAACATATCACTTCCATAAATCGTATCTAGAGGCTTAGGCTTAAGATGGGTGAGCTGGGTCAAGGAAATTTGTACTTTGCATGTATTCTCATATGTGTAATAGTTCTCTATGATTTAATAAATATATGACACCAGTCTGATTGCGGATTAAAAAATATATATATATATTTAGTTTCTAATAGAAGCATTGAAAGAATTATAAAATTCTATAAAGGTTTTTATAAAAAAATTGATCAATTGTTAAAATGGCAAAAAATTATAGAGGATAAGGTTATTTATTTAGAAAATGAAATTTATACAAGTCAATATTTAATTATTGAATATGATTTTATTAAAATAAGATTTATTTTAAATTTCTTTGAAGATTTTCAGAAATTTATATTTTATTTAAATAATATATGATCAAGAATATTGTGAAACAAGTATTTTTAGAAAAAAATATATTCAGAAACTAAAATTTTTACTGAATAACCAATAAGTTTTTTCAGTAAGAACATTTAGAATTTTATGAAGGTCTTATAAGAAAACATTAAAAAACATATTATGAAAAGCATATTTACCAAACAGTAATTCTTATAAATATTAATAACTTTAATTCTTATGTTATTTAACAATTTATTGTTTTGAAAGCTTATAAAACAGCATTGATTACTTCAAGGAATTATAGTTTCAAAAGTTCATGTTATTATGTTTTTAGTTTTTGGCAAAAGATATTTGGATATAATAAATACAAATGCAATTTCTATTAAAATTTTAATCTGGAAACAATTTTAGAAGACTGTCAAATACTTTAAAAATCTTTATAACTGTTCAAAAAAGAAATTATAAAGCATAATAATCTATATTTTCAAAAAAGTTTGGCCAAAAGAAGACACCTCCAATAAACAAGTAGCATTTGCTATTGCAATATGCTTAACAGTTCTTGATCTGAGTAATAAAAATATTTTAATAAATAAAATGTTAAGTAGAAAAAAATAAAGTAAGTTTTAAAAATCTTCAAAGTATTATAAATTATTGTTTATAATATTTTTAGAAGAGAATTAAAAAAGAACTTGAATTTGAAGAAGAATATTCAAATAGCAAAGATAAAGAAATAACTAAAGCTTTAATGATATTATTTCAATATTACTTTGATATCAATTTGATATTTAAATTTACTATAAAATCATATAAATAAATTGTAACTTATATATTAAATTTATTATAAATCAATATTATTTTAATACTATTTTGATACTAGTTTAATACTTTTCAGAGCTCTAAAAATAATTGATTCAGTAATTATTAATTTAGAAAAATCTTTGAAGACCTATAAAAATATTGAGAATAATTTAGAACAACTATTGAAAAATAGAATTAGAAAGAAAGACTTTAATAATAAATAAAGATTTAAACAAATAGAAAACTGTAAAAAAAATTATGTAATAAAAAAAAATTATAATTAAAAAAATTATATAATAATTTATAAGTCAATTAAACATTTTTTTTTTTATTGAAAGAACAGGCAGTCCTTGTGCTTTATTTTTATTTATAATTTTAGACTTGCAAACTATAAGATTTATAACTTGATAATACAATATGAATCTCTCTTTACTAAAAAGAGTTTAATGCCAGATTCAAAAAAATGACCCTTTACTTAAGCTCCTTAATATTATTCAAGAATATAAGAAAAGAAATTTAAAATCTATATTATGCCTTGAATGACATCTAGCTACCTAGAAGAATTTGATTACCTAATTACATGAAGGCACTGCAGCCACTATATATAGGTTGGCCTCCAGGTTATAACTAAGATTAGCATGCTTGCTTTTCAAATGTGGCTTGATGTATGGCAAGCTGAATGAGTTTTATCTTATGCTCCACTTGAATAACTTGTTTAAGTAATTAAGTGATTGCTACTCCAGCTAGGATGACTAGTGGAGATTAGCCTTTCATCTGACCACCTAGTATTTGATCTTTTCTACACTTTTAGAATTGCAACAGGTTATAGGTTACCTAAGCCTGCAACAGTTGCCTACATCTGCAGCAAGTAGGGAAGAGAACAGTTGCTTTTCACAAGAAGCTTCACACATATAACTGCACCATTTAAGTACTTGAGTAGAATCCAATTTGAGTATAATGTAGGGAAAATGGAGAAAAAGTGTTTGGATATATAATAGTAGTTGTTGAAAAGAGTTGTTAAATATAATGGAGTTAAAGTTTCTTATAGATATTATTATCTAACCTTACACAATAGACCTATATTGTTAAGGAGCAAGTGAGAAACTTGTGTTGTTGTCACCATTTTTGTTTGCGGGAGTAACTAGAATTTCTGGTCATCATATATTACTTTACTAAATTCTCCAATTACCAGCTTGATACCTGCAACTTATTGCTAGCTACATTGGCATTGGCTACCATATTGCTTTGAATATTATGAGATGCAACTTCTTGAAGATTCAGGTGATAATAGTTGTACAATAGTTTCTTAGATGTATCTAGTTTTGCTATCAACAAGTAAACAATATTGGATTTGATAATAATGATTATATCGATCTTTTGAAAGGAGTAAACTGCCTAGTCTTTTTTGAGTACCATGAAAGAGAAAATTTTCCAAAGTCCACATCATGAGAGATGTTGCCACTTCTTAATAGTAAATGAAAAAGAGAAGTTCACTGACCAGAGAAGTGATGAAATAAAATGAAATTTCAAAAAAAAAGAAAGGTCTAAGGAGAAAAAACCTTTAAGAGAAAGGGAAAACCTAACTTTAGCAGAAAAAGGGAAAAACGAAAAGGAGAAAAGCTAAGATATAACAAAAGAGTTTATAGAATGGAGAAGAATAAAGGAAGGGGAGAAAAACAAGAAAGAGAAAAAATAGGAAAGGGGAAAGAAATGAAAAGAAAAATAAATATTTAAAAATTTTTTAAAAAGAAAATTTTTAAGTATTTGGAGGGAAATGGAAAAGAGTTTTTAAAATTGTCAATTAAACATTTTAAATTAAATATTATTTAATTATAATACATAAATGTAAATATATTTTATTATATTAAAATATATTAAAGATTTTTGAAAATTAATATATAAATTTTTACTTTGAAATTTTTTAATAACAATGAAGGTTCTCTAGAAGTTTACATTTAAAAATCTTTGAAGACCTTTACCCAAAAAATTTTCTAATATATGGTATAGTTTCTTTTATAAAATATTATAATTGAAATAAACTTATAAGCTCTAGATTGAAATGGATTGGTTTAAAATTAACTTCTTTTGAAATTTTTGTTATAAAGTTTATCATGTCTATAGTTTCAAAAATTGAAATCAAACAGAATTGCAAGGAATTACATGAAGTTCAGAATACTATTAAAAATAATAGTAGAATATATTCCACCTATTAAATTTAATATAAACTTGAGAATCGAATACAAAATTGAAGAAAATCATTAGAATTCTTAGTTATATTAGATAATAATATAAGCTTATAATAGACATTAGATCAAAAGTCTTTTTTTGTATAATTCTCCTTGCTTTGATCTGCTTTCAACTTACAATTATTAGAAAAATTAGAAGTTCTATCTTTGTATAGTTTAAGGCTTTTAATGATACTATTTTGATATCATTTAGATATTTAAATTTATTATAAAATTATATAAGTAAATTATAACTTATATATTAAATTTATTATAGATTAATACTATTTTGATATTAGTTTAATATTAGTTTGATACTTTTCAAAACTCTAGTACAATTTAACTAAATTTGAAAATTGATTTTCAATCAATTAGATATAATATAAATTAAAAACTGGTTAATTAATTTTAAAGATAATAAGTTTTTTTATAATTAAATAAGTTTAAATTTTAAATTTATTCTTGATAATTTATAAAACATTACTATTATACCATAGACCTATAAATCTTATTTTTCTAAAAATTTATATAATATTAGTTTAAATTATATATTACTTATTGATAATATTTATTTTTATTTATTTAATAAAAATTTAAAATTTAATTATAAGTAAAATTTTTAATTTTAAAATAATTTTTTTAAATAAAAGTTAATCTTAAATAAACTTAAAATTTTTAAGTTAAAGTTTATATAATTTATAAGTAGTTTTGTAAAATTATTTGTAAAAAATAATTTGAATTATTATAATTTTAATAATTTAATTATAAAAATTTTAATTTATATTAGAAGTAAAATAATTTTTTTACTTTAAATATATATATTATTATTATTATTATTATTATTTTGAAAGAAGTAAATAGCTATTATACTTTATTAAGTTATTGATTTTTACTTGCAAAACAAAATACAATATTTAATTGGTATCTGGGTCACCAATATGGACAGGATCGGTGACCCTTAATTACACTATCTTTGGCCACATGGTTACACAGGTCCAGGCCACAATCCAAAACCTAAGCACTGCACCACCCTTCATCATCACCACTTATGGAGCACATATGCAGGATTTATAATACAACTAGAAGCTAGTTATTTTTATCTTTTTTTCCTTTCCCCTACTTGGGTTCTCAAAGGTTCGCATATGTCAACTTTATTTGTATTAGGCTAGGATTAATCTACTTAGTATATTAGAGATTCTTAATGTAATGACGTAAAAACGAAAGTTTAATAAATGTCTCGCATTTAATGCCTTTTGTAAAAAAAAAAAAACAAAATACAATATTTATAGTATAACATATATTTCTTTTTATTAGGAAGAGTTTAATATAAGACTCTTATAAAGAGACTATACTTTTGTATTTCTTTGATACTATTTAAGAAATACAAAAAAACAGAAATTTAAAAATCTATATTATTGTTTTAAATGGTATCTAACTATTTAAAGAAAAATAAATACTTAATTATATGAAAGTACTGTAGTTAATTTATATAGATTGATTTTCAAGTTATTATTATGATTAATACACTTGCTTTTCAAATATGACTTAATATATAATAAATGAATTAGTATTGGAGATTATAAATTTTTGAATATTTCTTTATAATAGCTACTTTATATAGATTTGTTTCCAAATTATAAAAAGAATTTAAAATACTTATATTTCAAGTATAACTAAAGTGTCTTATATATAGAATTTATAATAGTTTTCTTAATAGTATTAAAATCTAATCTTATATAATAGATCTATATTGTTTAAGAGATAAGTAATAAATATTTTGTTATTATTACTAATTTATTTATAGAGATAACTAAAATTACTGATCATTATGTATTATTATTATTATTTTTTTTTTAAAGTGCAATAATGATAATTGCTTGGCTAAGTATTTATTCTTTTTTTTTAAAGTGTTAAAGTGAGGCCTTTCTCATGATTTTATTAATTGAGTATGAGTTTTATCGATACATAATTAATTTCTAAATCTAGAGATGTATTACCATGCATACTAGCCTACCACCTATAAAGTAGATATATTCCTAAAAAAAACTTATTACAAGGAAAAAAAAGGAAGGAACTATCTACTTAAAAAACGAAAAAAAACTAAGAGCTTCAGATTTGTAAAAGAAGTAAAGAAATAAAAATGAAATTATAGAAAAAAGTAAAAGTGGAAAAATATAAAGTTTGTTTCAACAACCGGTCTGGCTATTTCTTCCAGTACACTACTCCATTGTTGACAGTGGCGTAAATACGGTAGAGATGGTGGATATGATTGGATAGATTGAAATATTGGTGTAAAAAGTTGATAGGTTATATAGCTGGAACCCGTGCAGGGCACTGATCACGCACTCTCCCAATCCGGCTATATTTGTAATTTGTGGTGGTTTTGGTGATACATATAGTTGTTTTGGTGTTTTTGTTGTTGATATTGTAATACGAAATATTATTGATATATTGTGGATGTCAATCTTTTGGTGGGGGTAAGTTGGATTCGGTTTTTGTGTGAAAAAATTTGGCGAGAACTGATAACTAGCCAGAAGATTATGATAAATCTAGCACTAGTTGTCATCAGCAAAAAACAAAAACTCTGAAAAAATAAAATGTCGTCTCTTGAGAAGAAGATTATATTTGATTTTGTATGTGTTTTTTGTGATGTGATAAATAGTAATGTGTGTGAATATGGTAAAAAGGTTTTTCTTTATTGAAGGTTGCTTACATAGGTTTCACTCAGTAAAGCAAAGAGTTGAATTGAAAAGGTTTTTGCTGTTCCCAAAGCATTCACATCTCTATGGAGAGTTAATCGACCCCTTGCACCCTGCAGATAGCTAAGATGGACTCCTCTCCCTGGAAGAGGTTCTTGCTTGCTGTTTACTGTCTACCATTCATGTCGTTACCAAAAAAGGAAATTTTTTACAAATTGGAGAGCTGTGGAAAAGAGTTTTTATCGATTGGTACAGTATTGAAATTTTTGGTTTGGTATTTTTATATAAAAATTAGTACCAAAACTGAAACTAATCGGAACCCTAGTTTTGGTTGCTATGTATGTGATGAGGAGGTCATAGAATATTCTCCATAAAAGTGAAGAAATTGTATCTCCTTGGTCGATACCATCTTCTACTGTATATGGTAGTGTTGGTTCGAAGGATGTGAGGACTTGGTTTTGTCTGTTGTCATACATATTAGTAATAATTTTGATGATCTTTTCTGGGCATTTGATTCGATATAGTGAAAGTATAAGTCTTTAAATGTTTACTGAGTCATATGTTTTGGCCATGTCTAGGCTTAGGATCCATGCTTGTTTTTTGTTTTATAGTACATTATCTTGTACTGTTCTAAGAATTTGAATTGGTTCTTGTGTGCTGCAACCAAGAAGAGCTACCCAGTTGTGTGGTGAGATTATGTTATATTGGGTTGGAGTCTGTGTTAGTCTGTCTGCTATAATTTTTGTAAAGACTTTTTTGGTTGTTTCCAGAAACATAATTGGTCTTGTGATATTGATATTATTCTCCTATGGTTTTGGTTTAGGTATAGGTATATGTTACCTGTTTTCCATTTGTGTGAAAGGTTTTTTTGCCGTAATATATCATTGAACAGTTTTGTAAGGTAACTGAAAGTTTCTTTGCTTAGTTTCTTGAGAGCTATGTAAGAAATGTCTATAGGGCCTGGAGCTGTTTTTGAGAATCTGTTTTTGAGAGTCTGTTGGATTTCTTCTATAGAGATTGATTAAATGGTGTTATCGTACCAATCTGTATATATATGTTTAATTGATTTGTATTCTTTTCTCCATCTTGTGTTGTCTATTGGTTGTGTGTTGTGTTTTTTTGTCCATTGTTTGAAGTGTGTTCTAACTATGCTCTTTATTGTGTCAGGGTCATTAATGACTTGCTTGTCTGGCTTGTATATAATAATTTGTCCAGTTGAATAGTTCTCTTAGGATCATCCAACAGATTCTGAATTATTTGTTTTTTGTTTGTACTGAAGTAGCTATTTCAGTAACAGAAAAATATTTATCAATATTCTATTTTTTTGGAGGGGTTTTCCCCAGTAGGTAAACATCATCTCTTTATTTGTTATTGTATATTGTAGATATATATTGTAAAAGAAACAACATCTCTTGGATGCATATTGCATACAACAAGTTAAATGTTAGCTTGCCTATTTAATTACTATCTAATTAATATTGTAAAAAGAATTTCAAAAGCAATATTAAAATGTTAAATAGTGGAGTAGTGGCTATGCCTACCTACTCGATAAAATTTTGTGAAATCTTTTGATTTTTTGAATATAAAATAAATGAAAAGAAAATAACAACAGTGACTAAAACTAAAACTAAATCAAATAGACTATAAAATCTATAAGTAGAAATTTAATTATTTTCCCAAAAAAGTCCCCGGACAGGTGCGTGGTTCCATCTTTCCGGCTCGTTGGTTACTATAGATAAAGAGTACATGTGACATTGTTTGTTGTTATAGTTGTTGTTGTTATTATTGTTATGCTGGAAAACTGGTTTGGACAGGTTCAGTTTTTTCTTTGTTGTTTTGACAAAATCTGATTGGATGATTGGAGAGCGATGATCATCTGGAGGGGGTAAACTGATTTTGGTTTTTTGGACAAAAAATTTTGAAAATTTTGAAATGGTGCAGTAATTGTTGTCATGATAAGATTGTATGTAAAGGTTGTGTTAAAACAAACAGTAGACCCAATAACTCTGTTTGAGTGTGTTTTTTGGAAAGTATTTGACTTAGCGCGTATAATGATATTTATATAGATGGTTTTAATGTTATGATAGGTGAAAGGAGAGGTGCAAGAGAACAAAAGAAAAGAGAACTGCCATAAGCCTTTTCTTATGCAACTGAAGGATAAGTAAGACTCTCAAACTTGAATAGACTTCGATCAGAGGTCCCATCCTACTGTACCAGTTGTCTTGAAAGTTCTTGAATTCTTGAGTTGGGACTCATATGCAATAAAGAGTGTAAAACATTTTTTCTTGACAAAAATTACCATAAAAGAAAAATTTTTAGCAAAGTAAACACAATCAGGAGAGAGTTTTTAGTAATTATCAATATTTTATTTAAAACAATTAATTCTTTATAGTTAATAATAAAATTAAACAAAATAAAATATTATTTTCTATTATATAAATAATCTTTAATAATTTTCTTATTATATAACCATTCAAATATTAATCTATTTAGAACTATACTATCTTCAATATATTAGCTTATATAAATAATCTTGCTTTTATTACAGACTCTAAACAAAAATAGAAAATTTTTTGGTTATAATTAATCAATTTTATTCAATTAGTATTATAATTTACAATAAAAAAAGGGAACTGCTATTCGCACCATAGATTTTGCTATTTGCACCATGCATATTCGATTATATCACATATCACATGATTTTATATCCCATGTTATGCATATAGGGTCCGACAATCGAAAATAATAATTTTTAAAATTTATTAATTTTAGAAGTTCTACTTCTAATAAGTAATACTTCTTAAAAATAATTGTAAATAGATTTTATTAATAACTCTAAAAAAATCTATTAAAAAAGTAACAATTTTGTTAAGACCAGTAGAACCAGGCTGGTTCCGTAATCATGATTCCAATACTACTATATATTTCAAGAAATTTTAAATTCTAGAAAGTTTTTTCATTATCTTCAATAAGTAAAAATTACTGTAAATATAATCCATAATAAAAAATTTATCTTGAAAACTAGTAATTTCTTTAGAATCAATTGAGACTAATTATAACTTTAGCTATATATGAATTTTGATATCTTTTTTTATTTTCCATTACTAGAACATGTTCTACTATTGTGTTCAATTCTTTGACATAAACCACATTTCTTGTTACATTTTTCTGATTTAACAAATTCAAAGGTGGATGGATCTCTTTGTATAGATGATCGAATTCTATTTCTTGCTCCAATTGAACGTCCCCTTGTTTGTTGCACCTGCGGATTTTGAATTATTATAGCTGGCTCTTCAAATAAATTTGACATTTTATCTAAAGCTACTAATTGTTGATTAATTGGCCAAGTATCAAATATCTTCTCATATTCTTGCCACCATTGTCGTAAAGGATCTTCAGTTTTATTTGGTATTTGTGGAAGCAATTAACATTCTTGAAGACACCAATGTTGATGAAAATTGGTAAGTTGCAGATATTGATTATTAATAAGACGTTCCTGAATTTTGTGGGTACAAGAAAGACCTATTGATAATATGAAGGTACCACTACAAGGTTGTAATGGGTTTTCTAAAGTCGTGCGGGATACTTTTAATAATTGCTCATGCACTTTTTTCAATGCGAATATAGAAACTTTGGTAATGACCTGTGAGTAGAATGGCTTAGCTTGAGCATGAGGAATTCAAATCATCTCTTGAGAAATTATAGTTTGAATTTCCTGGTGTTGATTTTCCAATGCTAAAGAGATTCTTTCATAAATAACATAAAGATCACCTGTCGACACTTGAAGATACTTTTTTAGCATTGTGTGAAACCCTTCTACCCGTGATGTGGTTACATTATCCAAATGCAAGTAACGATCTGTCCAAAGACTCACAAAATGTTTTTTTAATGGTAACCATGTGTCCTGCAGATACTTAACAATTAATAGATTCTTATTATATTTTTTCGCCAATTCTTCCCATTTTTTATTAAAATCTTCCTCTGTTTTAGATTTTATTACAGTAATCCAGTTGCCCAAAAATTCAATCCATTCTTCATCCATAGGGAACTGATTACGACAATTGGTCAATATGTTTTTTTCAATATGCCAGACATATAAAAAGTTTTGTGATTCAGGAAAGATGGTTCGTATAGCATGCATTAATGCCTGATCTTGATCACTTATAATAACCTGAGGCTTTGAAATCTCCTTAAAAATACGAGCAACACGGATGAGAGCCCATTCATAATCTTCTTCTTGTTCCGATTTTAGAAAAGCAAAACAAGAAGAAAATGTAGTATTGAAACTCGTCATACCAATAATATGAAGGAGTGGCATTCTAAACTTATTGATTTTGTAAGTACAATCCATCAAAAGAACAGAGCTATAAGTTTTGGTAAGTACGATTGATATAGGATGTGCAAAAAAGAGGTGGGTCAAATGACCATTTTCGCTGTATTGAAAGTCATACTCAAAGCTTTCTTCTTTAAGCTTATCAAGAAGAGCCTGAATTGGAGTGCGGCCCTGAAGATTATCATGTCGAATCTTATCTCGAACATTGTAAATAGTTTTTGAAATAGCTGTAAGATTTGAATTGCTTTGGCGAAGAGTTGAAAGCATTTCCCAAGGATGGATGCCTGCTGCAGACATTTGTCAAATTTTTTGTTGATCTTTCATGTTCAATTGACGACTTGATGGATGCCCAGATATGTCTTTTGATGCTTTATGGTTATGATTGGCATTTTTTATTGCTAAGTACCACTGATTATCTTTTTTTTTGCCGTAGAGTTCAAATGGACAATCTATTAATCGTGAACTTGTAGCTCTCTGGCAAGTATTATCTGTAAGATTTAAAGAATTTCTGTAGGTACCACCCCTATCACAACGTAAATACACGAACTTATCCCGCTCAGATCTTTTTATGCATACTGCATATCCATGACTGAATGCATGTGTTTTAACATGTTGAATGACAGCTTCGCGACTTGCGAAGCAGCCAGTTAAAGGTGGGAGCAAAGACATGGTTTTAAAAATCATTGACGACAAAATACTTTATATTATTACTACTAATCAATTATTAATCACAAAAAATATAAGTCATCAAGTTACATGATCGAGCTTATTTTACTACTCGATGAGTATTATCATTAGTATTGTTTCGCCATATCTTCATACATTATTATCATTATTAACTTTTATACTATTTCTTTCTTTTTAGTATCATAGAGACAGATCTTTACCTATCTATATCGTGTGGAAGAGCTGTTAAGTAAATTGGTAGTGCAAGAAAGAAAAAAGAAGTATAACATACAAGCAAGAGGAAGAAACGCCAACAAAGGAACAAAATATTATCATACCAATAAGGATAAATAAAAGAAAACCGCAATCGGACGATATGAATCCAGGAAACCGACAAGGGGTACCCTGTGAAGATCCCGATCTCGAATGATGAGACCAAGAAGGCACCAGCTGACGAGATCGCTAATAAGGGATCCGACAGGAACACTTGGCGGAACGAAAGGTGGAGCAATAAAGGAAAGGACGGTGAAAACAAGGGAATATGGTTGAGATCTTTCGAATATGAGGTGACAAAGGAAACGAGTAATGACCCCAACTCCGATGATGACGCACGACCGGAGACTCCAGGCCCTGCAGCATATCCCTTCCAAACGGAAGAGACGTTGATGGCGACCGAAGAGGGTTTCAGCAAGGTCAACAAAACTGAGGAGAAGGGTGAGGACGAAGTGAAGAGTGATGTGAACCAATAAGAGAACGGAAGATCATGTCAATGAACGAACCATCAAGGTTATATGATGAAGGCGGGACCGAAGGGAAAGGTAAAGTGATACGAGATCGACTGAGAACCTGGAGGGCAAACAAATAATAAGAATTAAGAGAGTGTTAGGAGTGCCCGGAAATACGATCTTGAAAGAAAAATGTTCCCAGGTGATGCAACATACCGCTGACGCCAATGATGATATCCTAGCCAAGCGCAACATACATCAGGGCGATCAAGACACGAAAGGAGGGATCAAGACGATAGAAATGATAATTACCTGGGGGACGCACGCACTGAGAGATGAAACATTCAGGCTGCGCACCATTACAGCATCGTGGAGACGTCTGATGGACACACTTTGCCAAGAGCTTAAAAAGAAGCTAGTAGCGACATGCTCTGAAAATTTCACAAAATTGGCACTCCGCACTATGATGACAGTTATGTGGATGGTTTGGATAAACAATTCAGTAAAAGAACTCCTGGTCGAGCATATAGATGCGACCAAGAGGACCGTCCGAAGATCTGAGTGTGTCAAGGGAGTGCAATGCACCATCAAAATCAATCATGAGGCCACGATCGATCTGGAAATTAGAGACGACACAAAGAAGTTGAGAGACAGATGGCTGATGATCACAGGAACAGAACACTTATGTGCATTGAAGAATACAACAGTTATATGTTGCAACCTACCCGTGATGCACCAACGACCAACGAGTCTATGCTGGCGGAAGATCAAGGAAAAGGTTATGACATATTACTCGAGTACCCCACCACGAAGTTTAAATGGAATATCATTACCCAACCAGAAGAATGGATCTAATGGTCTACGATACAACCAGGATAGGGCAGCCAAGGGAAAATGCGTGGCGAGTCAAGCAACTTGTGGATGTGTTCCAAGGTCCCGATGTATCACGTGATGCGATACGGAAGTTCGGAGATGATAACCCGAAGTGGAACTGCGAAACCACTACAACTAGTATTGCACATACGCTAGCATTGATGAAGGCAATATATGATGATACTTACCATAAGGAATTCGACATTGGAGATCTGGATTGAACAAAATATCGGCTTAGCATTGACAGTGATGACGGAAACGATACAAGGAGACGCAACGATCTTGAACGATTGCCACAGACCATCCTTAACTTAATCGCCGCTTGGAGGATCCGACATGTACCAGAAACCGTGAACTGGAGGGTTGGGTTGGGAGTTTGTTCGCAGAGCATACAAGATAGGCTTGACAGTACGATCAGGTATAGGGACGGGATCGGTGCGGGTCACGTGATATTCCGCGATGCATCAATCAATGCATCAATGTGGGGAAAGTTTAAATTTGTGGGGACGCGACGTTAGATTAGTGGATGCGTCGTGGCGAATATAAATAGAAGTAGAGTAGTAGTTAGAAAAAGTGAGTAGAGTCAATTGCCTTGTAAAAAACCTGTATTTGCAGCACGATAATTAATAGTTTCATATGAAAAATTTTGCAAGCTGTTTTTTAAAAACAAATATTAATTTTTCGTGATTGGTTTCTTTCTTTAAAAATCATATGACCTGACATCAATGAGGTCAGAAATCATATGACCCGACACTCCATTTTTATTGTGATATAATCGAGGGTGCATGGTGCAAATAGCAGTTCCCTAAAAAAAACACAAATAATTAACAATATCAAAATCAAACAAGAGATTTGTAATATAATAAAATTTAATAATTACTCAATAAAAGTCTTAAAACTATATTAGAATATTAAGTATTTAAAAATATATATCTTTTTTAAAAACTTTTCCAGATTAATAAAAAAATATTTAATTGGTTGGCAATTATAATTCTTAAAGAACCAACTAAACAAAATTGAAAAGAATAAATTAAACAACAAATTTGTAATTAAATAATTATAAAAAAACTTAAATACTTTTTATAAAATTTTTTCATAACAAAATTAAGCTTAATTAACTTCAAATAAAATTAACAAACTTATTAAGTTAGTTTATAAAATATTATCCAAATACTTAAATATAATTCTTGTCAATAATAGCAATCTTAATATTATACTTCTCAAAGAAATATAAAATTTTTTCTAATAGCTAATCTAATATTCAAGCTTTTTATTTTAGTTATATATTATAGAATATACATGTTACTGAAATTCATAGATCCTTGACGCAATTGATGCAATTATTTGATGCAATTATTTGATGCAATTATTTGAGTTACTATTAAAACATATAAATAATTGAGTCATGATGCAATTATTTTTGAGGATTTTGGGAATTGAGTCAACA
>CAJVPV010001646.1:0-15160 GCA_910591835.1 Acaulospora morrowiae | reverse complement strand
TTTTTACAAAACTGTCATCTTATATAAAAGTGATGATATTGATTATTCCTATTCTTATTATAATAAAGAGACGACATAACGGGAAACGTCGCAAAAACACTATTCTCTGTATTTACCAGAGGTGAAAATCGTGGTGGTATCCTATTGATCAGAGGATATCACGAGGTAGAGAATTATCTATCGAAAAAACCACCTCCACCCGTGAAGAAACCTGAAAAAACCACCTCGAGCAAAGCGGACGGTGATAAAGGATCAGCAACAGACGTTGAAGAAGAGGAAAAAATCAAAAGGTTGAATCAACAAAAGGAGGAAACCGAAGACTATGAGGATTCGGAGGGGCCTGAACGGGAAATTGATCATTTGATATTTTGCGTACACGGGTGAGTTTCTATGAAAGAACAAGGACGGGAGATACGAACACCTCGAGTTTTTGCGCTGACACAATCTTAATCTTCACCAATCAATTAGAATTGGACAAAAGTTAAGCGAGCGAACTGGATACCCAAGTTTCGTTCATGGTATATAGACAGTTCACAAACTTCATATTTGCGAATACGCTATAGACAGCAGATAATCTCAAATAATAACTACAATCATAATGCAAAACGCTTATTCAGAGGTAAACCTTCTACGCCGAACTATAAAAGATACTTACGCTACAAATCCACCACCCGAAGCCGCGTCAAGAAAGGGCAATCGTAAGTTAAATCCTAATTATGGACGCAATAAATTTACAAAGGGAAGTCAGATGGGAAACGGCATTCAGGTATTACCCATCCACTGGAGACAAGATATTAAGGTAGCTATGAGTTGTGGGATTTCTCATCATACGCAAATAAATGATAACTCACGCCGTTTTTACTTGCCAAAAGTTTGGCATGGCGTCGGAGGATAATAATGTCAAACGTCACTTGAGTTCAACCTTAAGCGAAGAAGGTCAACCTACTCTGGACGAAGTTACATTGGACGGTGTACCAAATTTGAGAATGTTGGTCTCTGACGCGCTGGTGGACGGTGTGTTAAATGCAGCTTGTTATAACATTACGCGCCTATGCATCAATCATCATTTTTAGACCTCTGCTTACGCTTTTCAAAAAAAACATTAGTCCTATTGTACATGACGCCAAAATTCAGGGATATGATGATCTCAAATGTTGTACGAGAAATGAATAGAGTATATCACCTGTTCATTGACCGAAATCCGAAATTCATAAAACATGGTGGAAAAGTATCCATCTACGGTCACTCCCTTGGTTCGGTGTTGGCATTTGATGTCCTCTGCCATCAACCTTTTACGATTTCTCCTTTTAACGATTCGAACGGCAATGTAGACTGCAGTCGAAATGATTCCTACGACACATACATTAGTCATGGACATCACTCGAGAATTTCTTCTGGGGAATTTTACAACCTGAATGTCTCTTCTGAGACAGGATTGGGTAATGGTAACGGAGTACACAACACTCGTGATGGTGGAAACAGCATCGGACGATCGAACGAACGGAATGAGAAGCACCGATCAAGTAGTAGTATTGTACTAAATCATCAGAACCACCTATTCGATGAGCCGGAACAGTCCAACTTTTCTATTGATGTCGAACGACCTCATTCGCATCATTTCAAAGAAGCGGGAGTCCATTCTAGTCACCGACATGCGAATCGTAACCACCGAAACGGAGATCTTAAGCGTCAACACCAAATGCAACAGCAAACGAAGTATAAACTTGATTTTGAAGTGGAAGATTTGTATACTGTCGGATCACCGATTGGATTATTCTTGTTGTTGAAGGGAACAAAGATTGGATCCCGAAATTATTATCATGAAATAAATAAAATTAGTGAGTCGAGGAATTGGGAAGATGTTAGTCTGGACAACCCTGAAGAAAAAGGTAACGATGGAATGTCTGGAAGAAAGAATTCCCGATCAGAATTTGAACAATGGGAACAACGGTCAATGTTGAATAACCAAGTAGGTTTGATACCACACTGTCATCCAGCCGTGAAAAACATTTATAACGTATTTCATAAATCTGGTAAGTTTTATGTTTGAAATTTTTTCTCTTCGAGGAAGACATGGATTTTTGTTGATACTTTTGTGTAATTTTAACAAAAACCACAGATCCAATTGCTTATCGATTAGGTAAGAGATGTCTCAATATTTTAAAGGAAATCATGGATGATTCGATCCGAAATCATAACACCTCACGTGTTTCATTTATTCATCACTCAACAATTTAATGTAAATAGAACCACTAATAGCCCGTCACTATGGCGCGTCCGTGAAACCGGCGCTTGTCCCTTACCATAAAGGCGGATTGAAAGCCGTACAACTAGGCATTCAAGAATTCGGTTCAAATATCTCCCGTAAAACGACTACTGTCTTCAATTCCATCGTTGCCACACTAACTTTCAGAAAATTGGAAGCCGCATCAGCAACTCAAACTGATAAACAAAAAAAGCTCAAACAACAAAATCTGTTAAGACAGCAACAAATCAAACGGTTACAACACTTTAGTCAATCCTCTCCAAATTTATCGGATAACATGTTGTCGGATATAACCGATTTATCCGGTGAGTTGAACAATGTTTCATTGGCAGATGTGAAGAATTCGCGGAACGGACATTTTGGAAAAACGCATCTACATAATGTACATTCGTCACCTGATATATTGACTATGAATGACAACGATTCGCAACGTGATTCTCTGGATGGTACGGTGGTGGACAGCGAAAGAGGAAGTGTTTATGCTGGTGAAATGTATAGAGATGTAAACGGAAGCGTGATCGGACTAACAGCAGAGGCGAGAGAAAAATTCTATCAAACACATATGTCTTCATCGCCAGTATTGTTGGATGATGGCGCCTTGGACTACAGTATCGTCGGCGAGGAGAAGCTACGGAGTTTGAATAAGAGTGGACGGATTGATTATTGCCTTCAGGTGAGTTAGGTTAGAATCCGCATTATTTTAGCCCTTTTATTAATAAAAATATGTTTGTTCCACAGGAAGGAGTAATTGAAGTAGGTTACATCTCAGCGATAACCGTACATCTTAACTACTGGACGGATCGTGATGTTGCATACTTCATATTGCAAGAATCTTATAAAGTATATGATAATTAGAACGTGATACATACAAACAGCATGATCAGGGGTGAACGAAAAAAAAAAAAATTTTTTTTCAATTATTTATTTTTCAGTATCATATAATTACCTATAAAAATACAGTATATTATTACATATATACTATGAGTCGAGTAAAAGATAAATACTGTATATACCGTATACGGAAAATAATATGTGATTAGGGATACAGGAATCCATGTCATTTTTTAATGTTCTTAATTTGTTTCTCAAGTTAATATACACAACATGCCAGCGAAGAAGTGAGCTTTCAAAATAAAGTAAACATCAAAGATTGACGCGATTGACATTGTCATTCTCTCAAATTTAATTTTCCTAATTTATTGGTAGCATTTAATTAATGAGTGTTTCTCCTGTGATATATCCACCAAATGTATAATTAAGGATCGCCTCAGCCATTCACGTGTAATCAACCCAATTTCACACGCCTGGGAAGATTCCTATTTGCCGTATATCAAAGGTGCATATCCCGTAACTTGTCCTTCAAATTTTTGTTTTTTTTTTTGAACGTCAGCGAAATATAGGAAAAATGTCGACCAGTGATTTATTCGACGATGTGTTGATTCATATGAGTTTGCTGATGGACTACATCAGTTACGTTTACAATGCTTTCTTGAGCATTCTATTCCTTAAATTCCTACATCAAGAACCACTTCAAGTTCACACACCCACCGAGACCTACCATCCAGCTGTACTCATAACCGGTACCTCCAGTGGCATCGGTCGTAATACCGCTCTCGAATTGGCCAATCGTGGATACACCGTGTTCGCAACCGTTCGCAAGGAGGATGATGCCAATGAATTGAAAGAAATCTTCAAGGGATATGAAAATTCCAAACAAGGCAGCCTGATTCCTATCCTTATGGATGTCACCAAAAAACAAGACATTCAAGATGCCCACAAAATCGTGAGGGAAAAAATTGGGCGAGAAATCCCGTTCGTGGGCTTGATAAACAATGCCGCGTTAGCTATGCACTTGCCCCTCGAGATAGCATCCGAGGAATTTTTGATGGATAGTTTCAGCACCAATTTTTTCGGAGTCATCAACCTAACAAAAAAATTTTTACCATTGTTGAGAGAGAGTCGTGGACGAGTCATTAACATTGGAAGTGTTGGGGCTTGGGAAACATTGCCGTCAATGGGTGTATATGATTCCACAAAGGCCGCATTAAGGACGATGACAAGGGCTTGGAGGTTGGAATCGAGACCGAATGGCGTGCATTTTTCTCTAATTGAACCAGGCAAGAAAAGAATCCTATTTAACAAAAAGACAATCATGACAAGTTGCTTGTGCGACGTTCTCTTTTCTAACATGTTTTCTTCATCCCTTGGCTTCACAATTCAGGAATCATCAAGACTCCTCTAACCGAACGGGCGGTAGAAAACTATCGTAATTTCACATCCTTTCCCTCAAATTCATCTTACCACGATCTTCGTCACAGCATCACCTCCAGTGTAATTGGATCCTATGAGAACATGTATCGGATGGTGGGCAAATGGTGCACGAATTCCCTCTTCAAAGGTTCTCCACCGGATGTTGTGACTGATGCTATTGTACACGCATTGAGTGCTCAATATCCAAAGAATACTTATTATGTGGGCTTTGATGCTCGGATGGCCTCAACATTGAATTGGTTGGTGGGAGATAGAATCATTGAAGTTGTGCTGGCTAAAGCTTTGACTCCGTCGGAGAATATTCATATGTAGATTATATGTATCATTGGTTATAATTTCGTATAATTTATTAAATCCGAGTTTGCATTCTTTAAGTTATTTTGATCTTTCCAAGAAAACTACACGTGTTACAGTCCTATTTTACATTTATACATTTGTTCTCACAAGCATATCTGTGTAGGTAGGTACTACGCCAAATGAACGTGCTGAATCGATTATTTATTTTCTTTTTCACATATATTTATGACATAAAAAACAAGATGGTCTGTATTTTCTTAGAATAATTAGAACAAATAATATGGTTCATCTTTTTTTGACATTGTTATTACAGTATACGGAATCTCGATTGCTTTAAGAATAATTAATTATACTTCGTATCTCGGATTCAGATCTTTTTCACGCGGATACTCGTGGTCGATGGACATACGTATAAGTTCAAATTAAATAATAATAAAATGGTTAACTGACCGAACAAATATTTTATATAATGAATGACCTTGTGCTTTAATATCTTTTTGATCTTTTCGACAACTCAACTGAAATGGTAACGTGTTCTTCGATTACGATCAATGACTATATTCTGATAATACGTATTTCATGAATGCCAAAAAATTTTATCGATAATAATTAAAGATCGAACATGATAAAAATAAATAAAAATATTTATACATGGGTTTTTTTCACAGAAAATCATGCTTAGGAGTATATAAAATATGTAGACTCTGAGCATGGTGTTGCTGTGAAAGAACCCAGAAATTGTTTTTACTGTATTGTACGATCAGTCAAACACATGATTGCGTATATTTAAGAATTTTTAAGTAGCTTGACGAGCATTTCTATCTAACAACACTAAAGCAATTATCGTTACAATATGTTGTTATTATATAATCGTGTTTTACTAATTATCGATCGTTAGTCATCGTCGATCATCGTGTTTTTAATAATCTCGTCGATCATCGTGTTTTTAATAATTATCGTTAAAATCGATTAATTATTTTTAATAATCGTGTTTTTACAGTAATAATTATCATCGATTATCGTGTTTTTAATTCAGGAATTTTTTTTTTTTTAATTAAATACAGTAAATAAAAACATGTTGGCTGTACATAAAAATTATATTATTTATACATTAAAAAATAGGAATTGTTAATTATTAATTTATCAATTAATTACAAGGATTTTTTTTTTTTTTTTGAATTATTATGTTATTATCGTTAGATCGTTGCGATATGGTTAGATTGTTGCGATAATGGTTATATCGTAACAAAACATAAATTGTTGTGATTGCAATTATTTTTATTTTAATTATGTTTTCATATTTTTAAATTTATTTTTACATATTGTATTAATTATGAAGAATGCAATAAAAAAATTTATATTGGTTTTTATCAATATTGCCATCACACTAATATTGCAACATTAGCACAACACAAACAACAAAAAAAAAATGGTAAAAAATTCTGAAATCAATAAGATTAAGCAAAAAAGTAATAATAATTCAATGAATTAGAAGAATCCTAAATCCTAAATCCTAATTCGAATTGGAGAATGCAATGGAATTAAAAGTTTCTTAAGCATGGCATAAATGGTGTAATAAAATGGTGGTATCATTTGATATCATTGGAATTGAAATAATAATATTATTTGAATGATAAACTACAAATGTCGATATAAAAAATGCCATTATGACAAAACAAATAAGCTGTTTATATGTTGAAAAATTCCTCCCCAGGATAATTAATTACGAGAACGGCGTGTAGTGTATTTTATTATTTTATTATTTTAAGCAACATGCGGAAAATTCCAATACCACAGGTTTTCTCCAGTAGCAGTTATCAATAGAATGGGATGGATCGGCAATTAAAACAAATATAGTGCTAATAGTCTAATAAATTTAATATAAAGTATTTCTCAAAGAATGCTCACTTCATTTTTTTAAAAAAAAAAATTGTATCAGAATGATCGACGTCTCTGAGAGCCGACCGCACAGAAGAGAAAAAGAAGCCAGAGAAACACTCTCATATCATGAAGAGTTTAAAATGTATGTGTTAATAACTACAATGGTTCTGTATATCGCTTTCGTCGTGCCTATATGTTATCGGAGAACCCCTGATCTTATTTGTCGCGTTGGCTAGTGTCTTTGCAAGTATGGTTTACTATATGTGTAACACTCCCAAAACCTTAAGAATGTTTGTCACATCATTTAATTTTTAGTCAATGTCTTTAGCTTATGTGTCAACCGTGTCTCGACAACATTTTTTGCGCGAGAACAATATTTTATTTACAAGTCATGGGTTCGCGACGTATCGATAAAAACAAGAACAAAAATGATATTGCTTCTAAATATCGTGTTTTCTGATGTTGACACAACATTTTCCATTTCATAAAACTTCTTAAAGATTTCAATGTCGGAGGTTGAGGTCTCTTCTTATTCCGCTTTTTAGCTGAAAGTCGATAATCACTCATATAAATACCTTGCCTGAATTGTAGCTACATCTTGTTGGGATGTGAATTCGCAAGGGCTACTGCTGTACTCATGCTTCTTCTTTGTGTGATTGAAGCTTTTTGGTAATGAATTACTTGATATTGGTCCAAGCAATTATGGTTGCAAAAGAATTCTTTGACTCATGCGATCAAGAACAGGCCTAGGACGACAATACCAGATGAAGAGACGCCGAAATTGCAATGCATTTCTCTGATTATATCCATCTTAATGTTTTCTATATCTGCCGCTTTTTCCGGGGAACGGGACATCTTATCAGCACTCAAAATGGTAAAGTATTTGCTATTGCTCCATTTTTCATTCTTCTACACTAAATGCACTTCTAATGGATAGAACGTACAAATTTGTTAGAATGATGTAGATAATCAGACGAGAAAAACATTCTTGCAAACAATTAGTCACGGTAACTCGTGAGCGAAGAATGACACGCGCCAAAAACTTGCTTGAAGGAATATGATTACTCATGTTGTTTGTTGCCTTAAATAACCATAGAAATTAGGACACCCATACACGGGATTTTGGCAAATTCCGAAATACTGAGTAAAACTCCATTGTCATCTGCGCAGTACGCACTTAACCTGGCAATTCAAAATGCTGGCATCAATGTTTATGATATGGCTGATCTTGTTTTACACCTAGCTGAGGTGAGCAATTACAACTTCTTTCATACGATCGACTTTTCTGGTTTTATTTATTTATTCTTTTTTATTTTTTTCCTACTTTATTTTATATTATTTATTTATTTATTTTATTTATTTTCAGTGGAATCAAGGAAAGTATATGCATAGTGCATTATAAAAGTAAAATTCGCTTTTATAATGTATTGTATTACTACTGTATTATATAATACATATCATCGAATTAAGGTTTGGGCTCATTAATAGATGTCGATCTGGTAGCAACCCAATCCGAGAAATTCGATCTGTACTTAGTGACAGAACAAATCAGTGATGGTAAGTTTTGTGTATTTAAATTTTCAATGGATTTTTTTTTTCTAATATTTGATTAAATTATTCAGGAATGGACTTTCTTTTTGAAGTTCAAGGGGTCGACTTCGATTTCGACTATCAAGTACCATTTTCACAGTCAATCTATGTTGGAGTTCCTGGTGCGATAAAAAAAGTAATAATCAATGTGAGTGTTCAATGTAACATGTTGCTTTGTCATTTCTAGTTTAACAGAAATTGATAAAATGATAATTGATTATTTCAGTTGATGGGAACTTTGGTATATTTTTGACTTACGCTCTCATGCGATCAGCTTGATTTGTCGGGATTTCTTATTTCGTCCATTTTCTTATTAAGTTAAACGTTTTTCTGACCGGGAAACTTTTATTCACCGTGAAATCCCGAGAAACCTCAACAGGAAGCAGTGATGAATCATGTGTTTATCACATGATATTTGAGATCACAGCGGCTGGGAACCTAACAAACATAGTACAGTCATATTTCTACTTAACAATATCAACTCCAATGTCACAAATTAAACTGTTTTCATTAAATTTAGGATTTTTCTCAAGAGAATTATGAGATCAAGTAACCTTTTATCGCATTCATTCACTCTCGCACTTAAGTCTTGTCCAAATGATCTTATTGATGTACGATACTTCATATTCTGTCAAAGGTTCATCGAAACATTGATCAATACACTTGGCGGCACTTTCACGATTACACTCACCCTAAAGGACTGGAACACATCGACTTCCTCAATCACTTTTACAATTGAACTTCCAATGAAATCTGGAATAGAGGCATGTGATCAAAGCGGCAACGTCAAACCTCTTCCATTACGTTACGTCAAAGTACAAGCTCAAGCCGGCGTCGATCATTTGAAAGTTGATGTAATTCGATCCGATGAAGAATCCAGAACTGTAAAAAGAGTCATCGCCTTTCTTAATAAATTCGAAATGCGATCCCACATTTATGCTTTTCACGATGTCATAAGATTAGATGAAGTTAACACAATTATTGTTGATTCGTCTGTTATCCGCGACGAGCAAATTTGCACCATTTTCAAAATCGCCAAAGAGAATGATATCTTTATCATTTGTCTCACACCACTTCTGAGACATGTCGAAATTTCTGAAAAAATCGGATCACTTGATAGTGAAGTCCATTTTATTAATCAGGTATTGGTTGGTTTGTTTGTTTTATTTCATGGGACCAAACATTAAACCTAAATATTGAAAGCCTTCGTATTTCTTTTTACATACGAAAGCCCTTGACCGCTGTAAAATTGTGGAACGCGTTAATTGCTGCAGCAAACGAGATATTACCAAAACAAAGAAGAAACGAAAAGAACGCGGACTAAAGACCACAGACTCGCAAGAAATTTCTTTTTTCACATATTTTAGGCAAACAACTTAATAATAACAACGATGTTTTATTTTATTGTTGTACAAATTTAGGGCAACTTGCGTATCACATTTATAATTTTTTTTTACCATTCACCAACTAAATTCAAATAAAGTTTTTTATATACATTATATTATATTATAAAGAAAATTTAAGTTCTATAACACATAAAAAATTTAATTCAACTTAGACTTGTGGTTGTTGAGAAAGTAGAGTTGAATGATAATTCCAAAAATAAAAATATTGATTTGTAAATACAAATTATTTTTTGATCCGATAATGTAAAAGGTAAAAAAACGATTAAGTGGCAAAGGTAATAATCGCAATTCCATTATAACATAATTGGATTCATGAATCATTTGAAATATTATTTAAAACATAAGATAAGATTGAAATACAGTATATGAGGTTTTAAGAATATTAGTAAAACATATACTGTACAGTATATTATACAGTATAAAAGAGAAAAAGACAATACAACAAATAAATAAAAATTTTCAGTTAAAATAATAATCTATTCTATATACTGTACATTCATCTATCTTGTATCAGATTTAAAAACTTCTTTTGATAGTATATGATCTGTAATCATAATGTAGTAAACAAACATATTAAATTAATTTTAACAATAAATATCAATTCAATTTTTGATAAAATTTTTTATCTTTTATACTTGATTTTTTATTAATTATATTGAAAATTTTATCTAAATCAAGTTAACAAATATATTAAGAAAATCGTTTTAAAAACTGGTTTTAAAAAATATCAATAAAACAATTTTAAAAATTTTTATTTATCATTTTATACTGTAATTAAAGAAATAAAGTATTATTTAAAATTTTATGATAACATTTTAATAATAAAGGATTTGAAATATAATATTTATGAATAATAACTTTTATAAATAATAATTTTTAAATTAAATTAACAAGATATAAATATAATATATATATATATATATATATATTTGTTTGTGTTTGAAAATTATTTTTATAAATTTTATTTTTTTAAATAGTTAATTAATATTTTTATTTATTAATAAAATAAAATTATTTTATTTTAAAATAATATTATCAAATATTTAATATTATTTATTTATTTAATATTTATATAATACAAATCATATGTTATTGCTTAATCCAAATCTTATTAAAAATAAATTGTAAAACTTAAAATTTTATATATATAAGAAGTAATGCAATTACTAATTTATTATATATAGTATTTATTTACTCAATATTATATTTATATTTATATTTAAAGGATACTTGAACTTTTACAATAATAATTATATATTTATCAATTAATCAATGATATAAAACTATTTTTTTACATTTATATTTTAAGGAATTAAAAATAAAATTCAAATATAACTAAAAAAAATAACTGTTTTAAAAATTAAATAGTTTTTTTGAATTAAAAATAAAAAAACAACAATAGATTTAAGCAATAATCTAAAAGTGATCTTAAGATTTTTTGATAAAAAAAATTTACAATGGATTTTACAAGAAAATAATAATCTTAAATATTATTAAAAATTGATAAATAAATCAAAAAAATCAAAATTTGCTTGATTATAATGTTATCTAACTAAAATCCTATTGAAAAAATTTGACAATTAATAAAAATAAAAATCACAAAAAAAAAACAGTATATTTATGAAATTTAAAAATTAATTAATAAAAATATAGAAAAGCCTATATAATAAACTTGTTAAAAAATTGATTAATAATATGAAATATCATATAGAAACTTTAATTAAAATGAATAAAAACTTTATTATATATTAATAATTAGTTAAAATAATATATTTAAAATAAAAAAATTTTATTAATTTATATTATCAGATTATATATATTTGAATTGGACTATAATATATAATTTCTATTATATATTCTTATTTATTTTATTATTATTGTTATTTTATTTTTTTATAATTATTTTTTTTAAAACTAAATAAAAATCAAAAGATTTTATTTATTTATTGTTGATTTTTAAAATTTTTTTAAAATATACTTTTTATTCTTTATATAACAGTTTTTTTTTTTAGATATTTTTTAGATATTATTATTATCATTATTTTTTTTTATATTACAAATATATTTTTAAATATATATAATATTTAAATAAAACTATTGCAACTAATATTTTTATTATATAATAATATTTACAATATCTATTAATTTAAATTCAATATTATATTATATTAATATATTAATATATCCAATTAAATAAAAAAAATTATATTTAATTAAATTTTTATTAAAATTTATATATACTTAATATTTATTAATTATTTATATTCTTATTATAATAAAATCAAAACTATTTAAATTTATTTTTAACAATAATATAATAATATATAAAATTTTAATTTCAATTTAAAATTAATTGATATAATAATATACTGTATATTAACTTATCAAAAAAATTAAAAAAAAATTATTTTAAATCTTTATTTTTAAAAAGCTTTTATAAATCTTTAAATAAATACTTGTAAAAATTTTCAAGTTAAAATAATTTAAAAATATTTAAAAAACATAAAATATTTATTATATAATTTTTAAATATTTAAGACCAGTGGATCAATAATATAGTGGGTAGTGCTCTCTGATCTCCAAATACATGTCCCTAGTTCAATATCCACAGGGAACAAAATGCATAATATTCCTTCATTTGTGGGTTTACCAGTTTTCCTACAAATGTCATACTTCAAACATTCGGATTCTGACCAAATTTAGTTAGGCTGTATAAAGATGGGACCTCTGGTCTTTCCAATGATCATGGGCTGAAAATAGGTCGAAACACAAAAGGTTGCATGAGGAAAGACTTCTGGTCTAACTCCGATAAAAGCTCACAAACCCTCCTGGCACAACAAACTCCATAGTATAAAGAACACTCTAGCCTGAAGCTATTCCAATCCAGTGTTTGCTTAAAAGAAGATAATCCCTACAAGAAAAATTGAAAACCATAGGTGGTGACAAGGAGTACAGTACTTTCTCTAAGGAACCAGATGAAAAGTATTGAACAGATTATCCAGATATTCTAACCAATCCTAAAAGGTACATGCTCTCCACTTATTTACTTTTTCTTCTTTGAAAAACTTTGAATATTTTAGCAACAAAATAAACAAAACGTTATCCATTTGGTCTATGGTAAGAACATTTTACTGGAAAGAAGAAATTTGTAGAAAAACACCCTTCACTATTTTCTCCTTAAATTAGGAACTTTAGAAAGTAAACTATTAGTGAATATATTTCCCAAGATCTATAAGAACCTTGAGTTCACTGTAAGCAAACACCTTGGGTTGAGACGAATAGATAAGCTAGTTGGGTCTATCAATAAATACACTTCCAAGTAACATAGGAATCTTAGATCCATCGTAAGTAAACTCCTTGGTCAAGCAAGTGGATAAGTTGATAGGAGTCTATTATTCAAATATATAAACCTTCTCCACCATTCATATATATCTATAGATAATACTTTCAAGTATATTCAATTTTTTCTTGATTTTTCTAGGGAATTTTGTTTACTTTAGTTTGATCCTAAATTTTTTATTACACTGAAAACTTTGAATGGTGATTGGCTAAAATCTTGGATTGGTTGATCAACAAGTAAAAGAAATATAAACAAGATACATATTCACATGTATCCTGTATTATACCATATTATAACTAATGATGTAATTGGATAAAGCAAAAGAGCAAGGCATCAAGATATTCTCTTGATAAAAAATGTTTAGAAGTCTTCTCCCTCCCCTCTTGTACCAATTTCTTTTCTCCTCAAGATCAAAGAAGACTCTTATTAGGCTGGTGATTGGTTTTGATGAGATTTTATTTTATCAATGCAAACTTTTCTTCTTTCCCTTTATCCTTCTCTTTTATTTTTTCAAAAAATAAAAATTTTATACCTTAGGACCACAGAGGTTAAGTTGGGGTAAATAGTCTTGATAAAGGACTGGTGATGAAATTGTGATCAACAAGGAATATAGGTCAAGATAAAGCAAATTTTTTCATTTTCCTTAATTACATCTAGAGGCCAGTGGCTGTTAATGAGTGTGCCATATAAAGAAATAAGTTTAACCTTTAGTATAGATCTGTCAAACACTATATGTATCTATCTATTTATATCTTGGGTTAATCTGAACTTACCAGTTTGCATGCAAATAAGCTTGAATATATGGTCTGATTAGGTATAAAAAAAAATAATAATAAAATAAAAAAAAAAATAAATTAATATAAGTTTCATTAAAAATTTGTTGAATATATTATATATCATTAATAAGAACTGTTTATAATTCATTTAATTCAAAAAATTTTTTAAAAAAAAATTAAAAAGCTGAATTTTAAAATATTAAAGACCTTAGTTACAGAAGTCCAAAATTTGATAAATATAAAACAAGTTATCCAATATAGAATATAATAGCAATTTTGCAAAACTATTTTAAACTTTTAAAAGAACCTCAAAAAGCTAATATGGAAATTCAGATGTGACTAAAGATGGGTCCTTAAATTATTTAATATATAAAATTTTATAGATCAATTATATTTTTTTTGAAAAAACATAATTATTTATTTATTATTTTAATAGGGACATAATTCAAAAAACATTTGAATCAAGTAACTTAAATTGCAAAAAACCTTTATAGATAGTTTTTTTTAATCTTATATTTAAAAAAAACTTTTTTAATAATAAGAGATATTTAAATTATATCCTTATCTTTAATTTATAAATCCATCTTAGATATGATATTATAGTAAAAACAGATCAAGTTCTGGAACTAAATCTAAAAATTAAAAAGATCTCAAAATAATTTAAATACAAAAAATTACAATTATATAAGCCAGTACTTTCAATGAAATACAAGTTAAACTTTGAACTGAAAAATCTTATATAAGAATTTTCAAGAAAACTAAGTTCTATCAGAAGTCAATTTTCAAGTAACCAAGATAAGAAGAAAAAAAAAAGAAGAAAAAAGGTAACATTCAATCTAGAAATATATAGATAGGATAAACTAAGTTAAAGAATTAAAATATGAATATAGAATATGGTAAAAAATGATTAGCACTAAATTTTTTTTTATGTTAAGTGAGGCATTTCTCATGATTTTTATTAATTGAGTAAGAAATATTCGTTATATAATTAATGTTTAGATTTTGAGATACATTACTATACATGTCAGCCTACAGTTATTAGCATTGAAATAAAATTGATAAAATTGGGTGTGAGATTAAGACGTCTGATAGTTCTCGAATATTCATCGTATAGATAAGAAGCGAAAGTTTGCAAATTTGGTAGGTAATCATCACAAGAATTGTTCAGAAATTGAGACAATTCATTGAGAAACTTATCCAGCTCAGATGATGATGCTTTGAAGATATATTTTGTGAAAAAACCTTTTATGAAAAGGAAAACAAAAGGAACTATCTATGTTTGGAGGGCTAATGCCTCCTTAATAATTTATTCTATCCGAAAAGGGCATGGATA
>CAJVPV010001645.1:0-15164 GCA_910591835.1 Acaulospora morrowiae | reverse complement strand
TTATAATATGAATTTTCGGGGTAGTTATTCTGGGGCCTGAAAACTTCCTGTCCGCCTTCGAAAATAATTACCCAAATACGTAAGTTTTACATATAACGCCATTTGTGCATATTTCTTGTTACCATAAATGCTATTGTGTAGAGTTATAGAGATAACTGATTCTGGCGTATGAGTATGCAATTGAGCTTGTGTCCAAAGAAGAAACTTGTTTGCCTTATTGTGCCTCCCCATAAATGCTCTTGGGCGATACTAAGTGTGCGCGCAAATTGGATTGGTCAAAGTAAACATCAGAAACTCCTTATAGATACGGTAAAGCATTTCGATGAACGTTCATCAATTTAGTATTCTACGGAAATGAGCGAACTAGGCTTTGAGGAATACGTAATTTCGATTAATGATGAAGGCTCTGCACGAGACCACCGAATTTCGATTAATGATGAAGGCTCTGCACGAGACCACCGAATTTCGATTAATAGTGAAGGCTCTGAAGGCTCTGCACAAGACCGAATTTTGAAGGATTACGTACATTCAAAAAAAATAATAACAAGTCTTGTTTACTCACCAAATATGAGATATATTGCAACCTCGAGTAATAAATATGATAATATGGAAAATTCATCCGAAGAATATGATCAATCTGTTTGCGTGTGGGATTTCGTGGAAAGGGAAAGAGGAGCTAATTCATTTAACCTTAACCGTTTAACTTCACGCTGGAAACTAAAAAGAGTTTCAGATTGCAAACATATTCTCTTAAGTATTGATAGAAATATTCCTTACGACCTTGGTAAGTAAGTTTGGCGTTGAATCTAAGTTGCAATTACGTCTTTTAATAACGAATATAATTTTATTCAATAGAAATAATTGATATCACAACCGGGTCAAAGAAAACATTGAATACTCAAGGTTTAAAAGGAAGAACTTGCGAAGCTACATTTCTTAAAGATGGAAAATTAGTAGTCGTTAAAGGGGATCCTGCTTATCGGGTCTACATATTTTCTAATATAAAAGATCAGTGGCACTGCACGAATAGCATTAAACTTTTAAAATTTCATAGTTGCTTTATCTCTCAGGAAAGCTTGCTGGTTCTCTTAGATAAGCCTTTAGTAGTCATACAATGGAGTTTAGAAAAACTGGAGCTTGAGGCACAATATGAATTGAATTTGAATTTGTGTTTGAACTCACAGCCCCCGAGTATTCGTGATTTTGATGTAAATAATTATGATATGCGCATTTGCATTTTACTAAATGGGAAAAAATCATTATTGGCAATATCTGGAAAAGTATTGTATGTGGATGAGTTGAAACATGCACACATAGAAAATTGTATCTATATTTATTCAGCAAAATCTTGTGCAATGATAGCAAAACGTAAGTACCAATTATGTATAAGCAAACCATATAATCCAATTACTGATCTATAAATTTTGTTTAACAATATCAGAAAGACTCCAAGCCAACGTCAACAATACTATTACTATTGATTTTATTAGATTAAAGGAAGAGGAACGTTTGCTTATCCATAATCTAAATTATTTCGCAGTTATAAATCCAAAACAAACAAATTTATATGTGTCATTGGATCAGGATCTGACGCAAGGAAGTAATTTTATAATTTCCGATGAAAGTGATCACATTATAAATTTTGATAAAGGTCGTTTGCAAAACATTGAAAGTTTATCTGAAGGACAAAATTGGATCAAATACTTAGACGAACCTGAAGATGGACGTGAACCTGAATCTTCACCTGGAGAATATAATAGAATTAATTCACATTCCTATAGAAAAGAAATATTAGAAACGATAGAAAACACTTTGGAGCGGTATGGGTCGAGTGAGTTTATTGCTCAAGATTTTGCAGAGAATACTGATCAGCTATATTTTGCAGAGAATACTGATAAGATATCTATTGCAGAGAATACTGATAAGCTATCTATTGCAGAGAATACTGATCAGCTATATCCATGGAGTGTTGAGTCTTCTGAGAGAAATTTTTTATTATCGGTTATCCATAATAAGAAGACTGGGACAGAGATTAAGACTGAGACGATAAGTCAGATCGAAATAGTTGTACCTTTATTAAAGAAAAAAGATTCCATTTGTACAGAATTTAAACGGCTTAAAAACGGAGATTTGATGTTTATTTCCTCTTTTGGCATACAAATCTGGACAGTAAATACTAGCTCCGAGATTGATTTACTTTACTATTGGGTCGACATGGATACGTATAGTGAACATGCATCGAAAACGGGGCGAGAAGCTCTGATCAAACAACTTGAAATTCTCGTGAATAAATTCAAAGAAATTGAAGATTCTAAGAACTTGATACCTTCGCTGTACTTTGATCAAATTATTAAGCATTTATTGGATGATATTTATATAAAACGACCTAATTTCCACATTAAAACCTATGATTGGTTAATATCAAGGTTTAAGGATACGTCATTTATTGAATTATATGGAAGGGAGATCACTCAGAAATTTACTAAAGGACTTCCTAATTATCTATTAATCTTGGAATTATACGGAATGGGTATCACTCAGAAATTTTTTAAAGAAGGACTTATATGGGATTGGTATGAACCAGAAAATTTTCCTAATTATCTATTAATCTTGGAATTATATGGAAGAGACATATTCCATGAATTAATTAAAGGAAATAAAGATTATCAAATCGAGGATTTATTTAATTTGATTTTTGATAAGAGTTTAGAGGAGTTTCAGAAAGGCAATGTTTCCAAGTTTATAAAATTAATGGATGGAATTACTTTTACACTTTTAGAATTAGAATCTTACGACCAAAATTATAAATTTATAGAACGTTTTTTATCTTATACTGCGTTATTAGTTCCCGATGCTTATGATTGTGCTATGGATACATCGTCACGTTATGATAATTATCGAACACATGTTTACATACCGTATCTATCTTACACCTCACATTTCAATCGCTGGATTTCCGATAAATGGGAATTTCTGAAAAAAAATTACCTTTCAATTTATAACACATTAAAATTTCCCTATTCTGTTTATTCGTCTTATTTTACGTCACACTCTAAGAAAAAAATCGTTTGGTTAATGGTACCTTTATCGAATTTTGCCACATACCCTGAGAGAAACCATTCTATTTATAAAGAGTTGATTAAACCAGCCGGAAACCCTTTCACCGAATTAAGTTCTTCAGATTATTATAAATGGTGGAACATTAAAGCTCTCGTCGATTTTAAGTGGAACACTTTTGGGAAATATTATTATTATTTAATGTGGGCAATATATTCGATATTTTTACTATGTTTCTCTATAGTTGCAACGATTCCGCCAAATAAGATTTCATGGAAAAACCAGGAAGCTCTTTTGGTGACAACAATTATTCTTGGACTTTTTCAGTTTTCTTTTGAAATTCGAGAATTTGTTCATAATCCAAAAAACTATATTACAAATTTCTGGAACTTGTTTGGTTTGTATAATTAATATTACACGTATAATCCAAATATTATTTATAAGTTCTGATTTTAATTTAATTTGTAGATATTGCCGCATTGTTATTGCCGACAATAACTTCATTTATATGGTTGATTGATGAAAGTCCATCATTATGGATTATCGTTATATCAACACTCATGCTTGAGCTTAAAATTTTACTTTATTTCCGTGCGCTGAATTACTTCGGAAAATATTTTGTAATTATGATTGGAATTAAGCGAAAAACCTTTTTTTTTTTTCTTGTTTTGGGTATTATCGTCTTTGCATTTTCCCATTCTTTCCATCTCTTGTTAAGACCTACCACCGAATATTCTTATGATCAACCAAGTTATAACGATGACGCAAATAATCCTTGGAATCTTGTTACAAGATACCGTTCTATTTCTTCTGATAACATCGGTCAACAATCTCTTATTACAAATCCTGACGAAAATACAAACTTATTTGTATCACTTGATACCGCTATATTGGCTGTGTATTTTATGTTAACAGGTATGATATGATTGTGTAAGATATATACAGTAAATATTGATTATTAATAATTAGTCGCATTACAGGAGACAGAAGTTCAGTCTCTTCATGGACCTTAAACCAAAATCCGACGTTGGTGATTCTATTGGTCTTATTTTCTTTTTTCACGACAATTTATTTGTTAAATTTATTTATTGGACTACTTAATATGGCGATTGATATAAGAAATAATGAAGAATCCTTCTTGCAATTAAGGGGTGAGGTATGTATCTTTTTTATTTATCTATCACAATTCAATAAGAATTCCGACCGTGACAATAATGTTGCTTATAGATATTGGTGGAGATTGAACTTTTTTGGATGTTTCCCCACCAAAGAAAAAATATAAATTGGTTTCCAGAGATTTTGTAATTATTTCATATATACTATATTTTCTACTTCGAAGATTAATTCTACCAGTTTCTAATACGAAAAAAAAATTTTTTTTCAGATATTATCAAGTATCCGTCGATGAACTTACAAAATATGTTAGGAAAGTGAGAAATGAGACATATGATGAAGAAGAAGAAGATTCATCGATGCCATATTTGTCCAATGCTATTATAAAACTTACCAGGTGCGAAAAAAATGTTGATAAAAAGATTAATGAGTTGGACAAAAATATTAAAAAGTTAGATAAAAAATTTGATGAAATTATCGAATTTATCAAATCAGGAGGAAAATAAGTAAATATTTTTTCGGTTAGAAAATCGTATCCATTTTAAAAATTCGTTTATAGATTTATTATTAAAAAAAATTGTACAAGTATTTATTTTTTAGGTTTTCGATAGGTTTTTATATAAATTTTATGTTTTATTAAAAAAAAAATTTTGTACCTTAAAATTCGTCAATTAGAATAAAATCTACCTCTTCAATTACACATTTTTTAAATAAAATCTACCTCTTCAATTTTACTCATGTTAAAATTCATTTTAACCTCAAAACTCACTGAAATATGCATCCATATGATTATTACAGTAAATAAATAAAAAAATGATTCTGTCTTCTTTTGACCTAAATATTTTTTATCTGATTGCTTTCACTAATTCTTGCTCAAAATCGTTAATGTCTACACATCCTTTCCGAACGTTCTTTTTAATTAAATTAAGAATTACTATAGTTTGTTGTTTTTTGAAAGCGTTTGGATTCAGGTCATTGTTAAGTTCGTACAATTTCGAAAAAGTGATGCAAGGTACCTTGAGAAAGATGATCTTATTTCGCAAACCGATAACCATCAAATCTCTTGAAATAAAGTATTACTTCTAAGTGAATATTATTTTCATCATTCATAATATTGAATACTACTTCATTATTCTTTAATATAGCATTTACACATAAGAAATTCGAGTTTTGTTTGTTTTAAGCTAATAATAATATTAAATTCTAGGTTTTTTTTTAGTAAGAACGAACCAATGAGTCTATATAAGTTTTAATGTTTTTCTATTACTTTCTATATATTATCATAAGTTTTCTTTTTACTTTAATCTTTTTTGAAATGTTTATGAAACTTTATTCTAAAAATCTAATTTTTTTAATATTTATTTATTGATTTACATTTCCGAGTTTATATTTTTTAAAAAATCAAAATACACAGTGAACCTGGATATAACGAAGGGGTCCGGTTCGCACTTTTTTCTTCGTTATAGCAGGTTTTCGTTATATCAGGTAATTTTATTAGAAAAATTTTAAAATTTTTAAAAAAATACTTCATTATATCCAGGTTTACTGTGTATTAATCTCTTTATCAACACTTTTTTTTTTATAATAATTGGCATACACCTTGTTTATTGAATTGTATTAAACACTTTTAAGTACAGAGTATAACTCTATCTATTTTCTAAACTACATAAGATAGAAAATTATCTACTGGTTGGCTTGTTACCTTTCATGCCTCCTATATTATTGTTAATGTCTTAAAAGAGCAAAATAAAAATTATGTCAATTTAGACTCACAATAAACAGGGTGTTCCTATGAAATAAAAGAAAATAGAAACAAAATAAAAAAGAATAAAAGAAAATATTCAAAGAAATATCAAAGAAAATCAAAAAATAATAAAATTCACAATCAAATATAAATAAATTAATATAAACAATTCAAAATTATTGTTTTAACTAATTTCATAACTCTGTTCTAATATTGGAATCAAAAGATAACAATATATAAAAATTGAATTTTAATAGAAAAACAATAGAAAAATATAAAAAAAAAACATGAGAAAAATATAATTTTATTAAAGAAAAATATAATTTTATTAAAGAAAATTAAAGAAAATTCAAATTTTATAAATTTTATAATTATGATAATTATTCTTTTTTCATAGTTGAAAAAAATTGTAGCCTTTTTATAATGTTTTGGTTAATTGTAAGTTGCTTCTAATCTAATTATTTATGTGTGGTTTAACTATTTATACAAAAGAATTAGCTAAAGAATTATTTACATTTAGGATAATTATCAAAGAAAATTTTTATTTATAAAAAAAAAAGTGAAATTACTTAAAATATTAATAAAATATAAGGATTCTAATGATTCTTTTTGATTCTGTATTCGATTCTCAAGTTTATATTAAATTTAATAGGTGTGATATATCCCATCATTATTTTTAACAGTGTTTTGAACCTTATGTGATTTCCTGTGATTCTGTTTGATTCCAATTTTCAGAACCATAGTAAAACAATCATTTTTGAGAATTTAACAAAAGTTGTTTCTCTAGTCTTTTTGCAAATAATTGTTAAAACCTCAAAAAAGTTTCACAACTTGGTTTTTGAGCTAGGGCACTTTGAATTTGTTGTATCATTTAAAACTATATAGATATTTAGAGAATTTTTAAAGAAAAAAAAAAGTATTATATAAAAAATATAACTAAAAATAATAAATAATAATAAATGTTGATAATATATGGTTATATCTATTCAAAGTTTATAAAATTTTCAAAAATTTTAGTAACATTATTAATACTAAAACTCTAATAGCATATATAAAAAACTAATTTATCAAAATATATATCTTTAAATTCCTATTTGCCATCCAATAAATAGAAACTTAAAAAACTATTTAGATATAGTCAACTGTAGACTAGTTATATTTATTAGTTTTAATTAGATCTATTAAAATCCAAAAGTAAAAATAGAAATAAATGAATATATTTACATGTGGATATCTATAGTAATCTTATAAAAAAACTTCTTAAAATTTATAAGACATTTGTAAAACTATAAAAAGAAAAAAACTATCTACTGTATTAAAAAATCTATTTTGTATACTATTGTAATTTTTAAAAAAAGTTTATAATCAGTTCAAACTTCTTATATCTTCTTAATAATTTTTATTTAGTTGAAAAATTTTTCAACTAGAATTGACTATTTGCTTCTTGTTTCAAGTAGATACTACTATTGCTATTTATAATGGTTAAATAAAATTTAGTTGCAAAATATATAATCTCATACAAACAAAAAATTAAATATTGTATTACAAGCAAAGTTTGTGAAAAAGAATAAAGAATGTTGATCTTTATTTTCATTTGTAATTATGTGTTTTGCCATGTTAACATTGTTATTATATTTTATTAATTTGTAATTTTTAGCTATATAAAAAATACTACTTGACTTTTTGTTATTAAAAAGCCAATACAAACTCCAATAGTACTTTTAGTTTGCTATTCAAAACAACTTGTTTGAAAATAAAGAAAGCTGTTTTCAATTTTATAGTTTCTTTATCAGCAAGAACTATATTTCCAAAAGAGTATAGTATAATATTATTAATCAATATATTTGTAAATTCTTTAATGAAAATTTTTTTCAAAAAAAAAAAACCTTAAAAAAATTTTTTTAAGGTTATGTGATAAACAGAAAAAAGTTTTTTTTTGTTTTACTCTAAAGTTTGAAAATTAATTCTCTAATTATAACTTGACTATATACATATTTGATAGTTAGGCAATTAATACTTATTAGTTTTATATGTTATTTCCAATTTCTTAAACTTTTAAAGTTTAAGCTAATCAATAAATATTTATAATATATGTAATATTTTAATAATAGTTATCATTTACTAATAATTGGCTCATTGTAATAGGTTTATAGTCTGCTATCATTATTTGAAATTGAACTTATAATATTAATACTAATATATCAGTGATTTATTATTAAACTATAGCTTTATTGAATTTTTTTCTTTATTAACATATAAATATTATTTGATAAATAAATATTTATTTTAAAATTTATATCAATATTTTATATTAAAAAAAGTTATTAATATTAAATAATTAATTAGTAAGAATAATTTAATAAATTTAAAATTACTAAGCAAAGCTCTATAAAGAATTAAAATTTTAACAGCTGTTGACAAAATTCTGAAAAATCTAATTAACAATAGAAAAATAAAAGTTATTATATATAATGGTCTTACAAACAGCTTCAAACTAATTTAAGATATAAATCAAAGAGATATAATCTCATTTTTATTATAACATATTTATTATAATTCATTAATTAGCAAAGTGAAAAAAATATATAAGATATAGATTCATAACCAAAAAATCTATAAACAATTTCAAAACATAAAGGAATCAAAATAAAGAATTTCATTAATAACATACAATATATAAAAGTATTATCTGATTAACAGGTTATAAGGAACATATCAACAAAATTATCAGAATTATAGAACAGATTATAAAGCTTGCCAATCTTAAAGTTAACTCAAAAAAAGTAGCTTTTTTTATAATTAATAATTAAAATATAGAAGATTTTTATTTTTAAAACCAAACAATCAAACCATTAGAACCAAAACAAGTCATAAGAATCTTAAGAGTCTGGATTACAACAATAGGAAATAAAAATATTAGCACAAACTAATTAAACAAAAGATTAAATTAACAATACACATTCTAAAAAGAATTATAATTCTTGATAAATAATATAGATATATTTTAAATCAAGTTATTATACTAGTTATAGAGTATATACTTTAAGATACAATTCTATTATACTAAGAACTTAAAAACTTAATATTATAGATAGTCAAATCAGGCAAGCCTTCAAATACAAAATAAGTATTTTACTTATAGCTCCAAACAGCAGTATATACATTTATATATGATATAAATTGTTTAGTATAAAAAATAAAAAACTTATACTGTATAGCAAAACTGAATAACAAATCTAAACAAAAATAACTTATAAGAAGCACTAGTCAAAGGCAGGTTGCAATACTTACAAAATCAAACATAAATACCAGAAAACATATTTTAATTAAAAACAACAATTGAAAAATCCAACAAATATCTAACAAGTCAAATCTTACAAATATTCAAAAAATATATAATAATATAAAACTATATACTATTAAAGAAATCATAGAACAAACATAAAGTAAAAAGAACAATAAAAATATTAGAAATCACTATTTGATATTTATTAAACAAATTATCAATATCCAACAAACACATATGTTAAACTAAAAACAAATTAGAGCAACTATAAGATATAAATCTACTAAAAAATAGTTAAGATAGTTCATTGAAATTAGAAAAAAATATAGCCAATCAGAAATACTAAAAAATAAAAATACAATTATATTAACAAACTTAACAAAACTTAATTCAATCTTATAATTAGAAGCTGCAATAAGTTACAACATCCATAAGCAAAGATATCTGACATATACTGTATAATAAATCAACAAATACAGTATATTTTGAAAGAATAAACTGTAAATACAAAATAGTAAACAATAAAATCAGAGTACAACATATAAAACAAATAGAAAGAGATTCATTTATAGTCAGATATTAAGAATATAATTATAGAAACAATATGAAAAAGAAGTACATTAAAGAAATAAGAATAGACCAAGCAATAATTGTTTCAGTAATCAAAACTATATATAATATAAAACTTTATAGTCAAATTTTAAAATATTTTAATAAAATATAAACATCACCAGATACAATAATATATAATATATAAAATATAAAGAACAAGATTCAAATCAAAGTTAAAGTTGTAATTAATAGAAAACAAATAAAGATAAAAAATAAAATTACAAAACACTTACAAACCAGCAATCCAAACAAAAAAGAATTAATTAGAATAATCAAACAAATTGAAAATCAAAGAAAAATAAATTTATATAAAGATAGTTTAATAATTTAGAAAATAATAAACTGAATTAAGATAGAAGTGAGGTGGCATATAACCAATTAAGAAACTGGAAAAAAAATTGATATATGCCAGATGTACAGAGCACATTCTATTATCAATAAAAGCAAAACTAACAACAATTCTAATTATATTAATTATAATTCCAGTATAAGCAAAAGTAGAAATATATATAGATAGCCAGGTAGCTATCCAAGGAATTCAAAAAAATAATAAAGAGAACAGTCAAGTATACAAAAATACAAATTGGATAATAAAAATTCTAATTCAAAAAATTATTAAAAAAAATAGAAACAAATAACTTTCTTCAAAATCAAAGCATATCAGAGAGAAGAAAACAAAAAAAAGGCAAATAAACTTGCAAGAAAAAGAATAAACAAAGAAGAGAAAACAATTATAACAGCTAATTTAAAAACAGTAGCATGGAAAACATTAAAATAAAGAAAATATCAACTAAATACAAGTATCAAAAAGTTTTTTAAAAATATGCAAAATATCAAATAAATATCAAATTAAATAATACAAAAGAAAAATAGAATATAGATTGAAAATAGAAACAAGCTATAAATAGATTGATATTTTACTTGAAAAATGCAATACCAATTTAGAATAACAAAAATATATATAAGTTAAAAGAATCATATATATATATATATAAATTAGATACAAATTAATAAAACTCTTTCTGCTGATTCTTTTGCCAAACCAAAAAACAGATATTCTCAAAAGACTTTTTGTCTTTTTGATAATAAAGTCTATACACTTTTCTTAACAACACTGATTCTTTAACCAGCAGAACAAGCAGAAGCTACCACTTGTTTTATTTTTATTTTTCAAAACACTTTTCTTGTTTATTTTGACGACTAAACACAAGAAATCTATCTAAAAGATCTATGGCAAGAACATCTTTTTAGAAAGAAAACTGACAAGAAAAAATACACTCCAAAGACTCCTAAAAGATTCAAGAATCCAGAGAAACAAAAATAAAAACAATATATATATATATGTATATTACTTTTAAAACAAAAACTATATATTAATTTAAAATTTTTAAAAATTTACATTAGATCATTTTTATTAATATTTGTTAAAATAAATAATTTGTAATGCTAGACTATTTGTTTTTGTTAAGAGTAAACATATTTGTTAAATTTTTTATCTTTTTATGTTTCAAGTTTCTATTTTATCTACTAATACTATAAAAATAATATAATAAAGTATTTAGCACAAAAAAAACAAAGGTTCAAAAACTTTTATAAGTAAATAAATATTAATTTTTTAAATTTTAAATTTTTTATTTTTTTTTATTTTTTTTTTAAAATGCATCAATAATAATTGTCTAGCTGGATGTTTATTCCTTATAATGATGTTTACATATATCTTTAGACATTACTATCTAGGACTATACTATAACATATCGGTTTTTAATTACATCCAACATTTATCAAAATTGCTTCAAATAATGATATTTGCTATAGCTTGTTTCTAATTATATTAGGTATAGAAGCTATTCTACTGAACAAATGAATTCCTTTGTTTAACCAGTAGCATGCATTTTCACTAGTAATTATATAACTTTATTTCTAACTGATGAAGAATTAAGAGAAAGTTGAAAGGAAGCACTGTGAATAATATCTATAGTAAATAAAGCTATATAATTTTTACTTGCTTCACGAAGATAAATTTCTTTACTACTACCTGTAGCTAAGTTAACTATTTAATTTCTTACCTGTTTAATGATATCCAAAAATATTTAAGGTACTTATAACTAGTGCTTACTACCTGAACACCAACTTATATATTACAAGAAACAAGACTTATAGCCAAATGTCTTCTCAAAATAAGTATTATCAGACCAGTTTATTATTGAATTGAGATGAGACTAGAGCAGGGATCTGTATGAAAGATGTCAGATATTAAGAGAGGGATTATTAAACCTACTTGTCGAAAGTGGATATCTTATATATTTTACAATTTCTGATAATTATTATAATACCAACTAAATGATCGTCACACTATAATATCTTTTCTGAAAATCACAATCTTAATATCTACTGGATCAGTATATGAAATGATTTCTCATAAGAAACAATATATTTACAGATTATAGCACCAGATACCATATTAATTCTATGGGATTGAACTGGTATCTTGTAATTTGACCTGTGAAGTATTAACCACTATACTATGAACCCACTGATCTTTTTTTTTTTTTATTAATTTTAAAATATTCTTGATTAAATTTCTTTTATATTTAATTGTTAAACATTTTTAAATCAAATTGTATTTTTTGGAATTACTATATATTGAATTGATAAAAATTAAAAATTAAAAAATACTCTTATAAATTTTATTAAACTTTATAGAGTTCTTTCTAATAAAAATTTTTTCAAGGCAATTGTAGAATTTTGTAAAAAACTTGACAAAGATATAATGTTAAGTTTTTTTTTATTAAATTTTATTATTATATTAAATATATATATTTTTAAATTCTTATATATATTACTGATAATACTTCAAATGATAATATATTTATTATAAAAAAAAACTTTTTCCCACATCTCCATTCATAGAAAATTGCCTTTTTAGAAAGCTTCTTTCTTCCAAGGAACTTTGTCTAATGGAATATGTCTTTTTGAGAAGGGATATAAACCGGAGGACTGATTTAGAGCAGTGGAGGTTTCAAGAATAAGATTGGCCCCTGGGGTTTCCAGTAATGGAGCCTGCTCTAAGAGGTCTAGTGACTGGTAATGACACTGGGCAATAACTTGAAACAGAGAAGATAAATAAAAAGAAAATTTTTTATATAAAGGCCATCTCTAAACATAACCACTATAAAACAATCACATTCCTCATTTTCAACTCAAAAACAATTCTATTCTCAAGAGGCAGCATATTATTTTTTTTAGAGTTTTTTTTGTTTTCTGCTGATAATAACTAGTACTAGATTTTACATAATCTTCTGGCTAGTTACTAATTCTCGTTCACAAATTTCAACACAAAAACTGCAACCAGCTTACCCTCACCAAATGATCTACAACACATAAAACACCAATCACAATTCGTATCACTTCCATACACCAAAACAACACAACAACTTATCAGATTGGGAGAACGCATAACCAGTGCTCTGTGCGGGTTCTAATAATCACAATACATAATACTTCATCAAAATAACATAATAGACATCTGTAATGCATTCCAGTTATCCTATTATTTACATCACAATACACCAAATTCCATAACAGCAACAATACCACAAAATATTACACGACCAAATCCATTGAGTTACATGTGACTTGCATGGTGCTGTTATTTGACTGAAATATCTAATTGCATTCAGGAACCACATTTAACAAAAGCTTCAATTTTTTCCTTCTTTTTCTTCTTATCTAAATGTTTTACAATGCCGGCAATCTTGCTTCAAATATTTTTTTATTTTTTATTTTTTACAACAAATAGTTTCTTAGGTTTTCCCTGTTCAAGGGTTTTTCAGATGATATATTTGTTTAATGGATGGTAGGTTAATATCTATAGTGATATAATTCATATCTTAATATTAATTATGTAACAAGTTAAACTTTTACTCTATTAATAAAGATCATGAGTAATACCTCACTCTAACATTAAAAAAAAAAAATATATTTATTATAAAAAAAAAAAACTCTCACCCATTCACCACTGATTCTTGAAAAATTTTCTTTTATAGTAATTTCCCTTGAAAAAGCATTTACTACTCTCTTAACATGTCATCTATGCTATAAGCTTAAAGATATAAAGACTTTAAGGACCACTGTTACATTGAAATAAAATCTCTAGGCAAAGACCAAACAAGTTTGAAAGTCTTGGTTGTCTTTTGTTTGCATAAGGAAAGACTTGTGACAATTCTTCTTTATAAACTTGTCTGTTTCTATTTTTCATCACTAGTACCCCACTAGTATTATCTTCTCACTATATTTCAATACTATAAACCTATTTCTCAAGTCATATTCAAGTAAAGTTTCTGAATCTCTTGCTTATTTCAACTTAATCTTAACTTTCTCAACTATTTCCCTTTCAATATATAATATTGTACCAATCCACCATATACAAAAAAAAAATTTTCAAACACAAAAATCAAAATCAGCTCCACCTCTCCAAATGATTATTATTTTCTCAACAACCAATCACAAATTGTCAACACAACACTATAACAATCAAACAAGTCTAAACTGGTTTCAAATAACAATAGCATCAACTCTATATCACACCACCCAACAATTTATTTAACTATAACAATAACAACTCCAATAACAACAGCGACTTCACACTATAATACCTAACAATTCTATTAGCAATTTACCTAACCCCATTAATTTTTCCAATTCAAGTAACAACAATCTTACCATATTCATATAAAAATACTGAACTTTTTATATGTCTTATTTAATCCTTAACTATCAATAACATCATTGTTTTAATAATCAAAGCTACTCATTTCTATCATAATCAGTTTTTCTTACTAGTTACTTATAATATCAATAACACCATTTTCCTTCTCAAAACACATCATCTCTATTTTCTTTTTCTTGTTTCATGTGTAATGCTACCTATATATCAACAAGTGCTAGTCCAAGTTATAAGTTTGAAGGCCAACCTGAGGATTATAGCTGGCAGTGCCTTCATGTAATTTAGCAAACTTACATGTTAGCTCTGAAAAGGCATTAATCATTTAATATTAGAATTAATCTAAAGCACATTAAGTGTATTAAAGATAATAATAATTAGCATCATAGATAGGTTAACATTAATTTGTAGATTTACTTTGTAAAAATGTTTGATGTAATTTGGATATTATAGATATATTAATAAAGCTTTGCATCTGATACCTTTTTACAATAATAATAATAATAATAATAATAATACATTTATTATTTATCTTGAAAATATTTTTTTTTTTTTTTAAGTAGGTAAACATTATCTCTTTATTATCGTAAAAATTTTAAATAATTTTACATTTAGAAAGTGACAACATC
>CAJVPV010001644.1:0-15166 GCA_910591835.1 Acaulospora morrowiae | reverse complement strand
TAAATTATTCTCAAATGGTTGGGTAGTAAAAGGAATATTAAGGGAAGAGGAGGGTTCAATAATTTCTATATCTGCAGAGTCAAAAATGAAATTATAATAAATATTAAATGCTTGAAAAGTTTCTTCAGCAATCCTATCTAAGTGAATAGGTTTAGAGTATCTGATAGATAAGATTAATTGTTCTACTGTACTAATGTAAAGAATAAAACTAACAGTTTGTTGGACAAAGTAACAATAGGTTCTAAATAAATATTGAATAGCAGGAAAGATAATATAAAATCAATTTCAAAAGTAATTAAAGTGAATATTATAATTTCCAATAAAAGGAAAGCAAACAGTACAAGATTTGTTTAACTGTCTTTGCTAAAGGTCTTTTTTAGTCAATTCTGGATTGTTTAAGTGCAATTGGTCGTGCAAGTAGTTAATGCTCACAAATGTTTGATAATTTATCATAAATTTTTTACTACTGATATTCTCTTTGTTAGACTTTGGATTTTGAATTACAGGTTTTCTCTTGTTGTAAATATCTCCAATACTGAACAAAGTTTTCATACAGTCTTCTTTAAGATTTGTTTTTTCACAGTTTTCTCAAGATATGTGAGCAGTATCTCACAGTCATTACTAATTTGTTATATATTGTTTCTACTTCAGGAGAAAGATAAAGATGGAAAACTAGTAGCAGGAAGATACTTTAGATGAACAGGACCAATGTAATATGCTAAAGTTTCTAGAGGCATACAAATTAGTACAATTCTGAGATGTATGAGGTTAGGCGAAAGAAGCAATAGTGATTTGTTTTGTAAAGGTCAAGTTATTTATTCAATAAAATATAAGTTCAAGCCTGCCAATTTCTAGGTGAAATTGAAGCCTTTATATACATGTTTAAGTTATAATATTTTCATACAAGATAAATATATGCTATGATAAAAATATAAACTAAGATATAGATACTATTTTTATCAAAATATTTAACTGTGTTAGCATTTACATAGATAAATACTTTGGCAAAGATAATATAAAAAGTAAAAATAAAATAAAATAGAAATGTTCTAGAAATGGTAAAGATGCAATATATACAATAAATGCCAAAAGTGCAGTAACAGATCTGTAATACAAGACTATTCTAGAATAACTAACATTTCAAGGGTCAATGCTAGTGAAAATTGGACAAGAAATAGTGAAAATCTTGGATGAAAATCAAGTGTAACAACATATACTACACTTCAGTTAAATGAAATTATCAAAGTAATATGCTTCTTTGAAATATCCTTAGCTTTACAATTAATTTTTTTGTATTTATTTTTTTGCTTAGTATTTTTTTTCTTTTCTTCAATGTTTACTTCTTATAGTTTTTTTATATAAAAACTAAGTAGATATTTATAGCTGCTTGACATTATTTTTGACAATGTATTGGTTTTAATATTTCTTTTTCTTTATAACTTAAATAGTTTATTATAGGCAAGCTAGCATTAAACTTACTAACCAATTGATCATATAAGAGATGTTGTTACTTTTTTCATATATAAATTTTTTACAATTTTATAATTTTAATAAAGTAATAATATTTACCTACTTAAAAATTTTTTTTATTATTATTATGCATTTTTATTTTCTTTAAGTTAGAAGCATGCATTAACCAACACTGAAAATGTTACAAAAAGTCTTGTTAAAGTCTTTGTTTTTTTTTCCACATTTTTGTAATATTGATTTTAAAGGTAAATAGTTGTCAAATTTTGTTAATATTATTTTCAATAGATTATTTATTATATCTTTAATGTTATTTCTAAAAAAAATATAAATTAAAAAAAAACAATATTCAAAATTTACAAATTTATTCTATTCATGATTTTTTCCACGAAATATAGTGCTACTTAAAAAAATTAGCTTGCAATTTCTTGTCATTCCTTTTCAATATATCTTAATCTAATTGTAGAAATATAATCTTTAAAAAATTTTAAATCAATACATTTGACTTTAAATTGTCAAGATTTTGGCACCTGACAAACAAAGTATATATCTTATCAAGAATTGAATCTTGAATCTATTTAAAAAATTTGTATGATAATTTGGATAAATAATAATTAATTAATTAATTAATATATATAACTATTAATTATTAATAAAAAATATACATATTATATTTTTCAAAATACATAACAATTTCTTGTGAATTTATAAACTTTTTATCTTTGTAAATAATTATAGAACATTTGACCTTGGATATGTGGTTAAAAAAAATAATCACTTTTCTTGAAATATACTAAAGAAATCTTTAAGCCATTTTCAAAAAAAAAATTATTATAACAATTTCTTGATTTCGGCTCAATATATTGACCTTTTTTAATAATTTCTTTATAAGACTCTTGAGATATAAAAAATATGTTAGTAAATTTTTTATGGGAGTTGTTAAAAGTTCTATGTATAGGAGAGAAAGGTTTACTTTATAGCTATAAAAGTTTTGTTGACTGTTCTGCTATGAAAAAGAAAAATTTACTTTGCTATACAGGTTTTGTTAATTATTTTGCTATAGGAGAAAAGAATCTTTGCCATGTGGATTTTGTTAACTGTTTTGCTTTAAAGAGGTGCATCTAATTTGTTATACAGATTTTATTGATAGTGATAATGACATAGTAATGGACTGTTTGCTTTTGCTTCATAAATAAATAATATAACAAGAAAAATAGGATACAATGTTAGTCATATGACTGATTAATATGACAATGGTAAGTTGGCTATAATAATTAGGTAATAAAGAAAGGACAGGAAAAATTGTAAAAAGAATTATATAATTTAGCTTTAGCCATGTCACTGATCATTAATAATTAGTATATTTAAGCCACCATAGCCAAATGTAAAGTATAAATAACATATAAAGTATATAGAAGTAAAGGAGAGAGACATGAAACTAAAATGTGAGAAAATTAATAAAGACTTAGTCAAATACAAACATATGTAAAATTACACTTTCATTTATTTATCCAGTAATAGTTACACAAATCTTTGTTAGAGTTAGCAACTAACTCACCATTACATTATTACAATAAGTGAAAAAATAATATTAATTATTTCATTTACATCTTTATTTATTAAGTTTTTAGAAATTAAGTTGAAATAACCTTTTAATTCTTAAAGTGTAGCTAAACAATTGTTAATAAGATATGTATTAAGATTGTTCAACACTATACTAAGACTTATAAAAATAATTAGACATATAAATGATTAAGAAATTATTAATAAAGAAATGTAAAAAAATTGCTTACTTGATAAAGTATTTTTATTTAAAAATGAGAAATATATTATTGATTGAATCTGAAGTAAATAGAACAGATAGAATAATAATTGAATAATTGAAATTACTAATAATTGTGTAAAGGATTGTTGAACAAAAGAAAATAGCAGCTAAATAGAATGTTGATTGGGAAACTGCTGAATGGAATATTAAATATAAAGCTGTTAAATGAAAGATTGAATATAAAACTGCTGAACAAAAGATTAACCAGAAGGCTATTAAATAGAATTTTGAATAGAAGACTTCTAAATGGAATGTTGAATAAAGAATTGTTAAATAGAATATTGAACAAAATGTTGAATGGAATATTAAATGGAAGATTGACTGTATGACTGTTAAATGAAAGATTGACTATATAACTATTAAATAGAAGGTTAATCAAATAACTGTTAAATAGAAAATTAATCAGATAGCTGTTTGAACAGAAAATTGACTAGATGGTTGTTAAATAAAAGATTAACCAAATAGCTATTGAATAGAAGATTGATTGGATAGCTATTAAACAGAAAGTTGACTAAATGGAAGGTTGATCAGATATGTAACAAATTTATAGATGTTTAGCAAAAATCCTAATTTTCTTTAAAAAGTCAAATAACAATCTCTCAAATTATCTTAAGATACTATAGGTATTTTGATAAAAGGAACATCATTTATTAATAGCCAAAAGATACTGTTAATACTGATTTCTCAATAATCAAGGATTTAGACTTCTAGCCAAAAAACACTAATGATTAGACTAAAATATATATCCAAAGTAACATGATATCTGTTGATTCCAAAGCTCTGAAGTAATATAAAATCCAAAACTTATAGTAATTATTAATTCAATATAATTTTATTAATTAATGTGTTATCAATTAGTAATTGATATCAAGAAGTTATAAGATATTATTAATGTATTTGATTAATATTATAATTCATTATTATCTTGTTTTATTTTTTTTCTTTATTATTTCATTAATTATACATATGATCTTTTGGAAGAACCACTAAGATTATATGTATATTATTTTTTATATATTTTATTTTATTTATTTATATTTGGTTAATTATTTTGAAAATTGTCTGCTTCACTTTCCATTAATAAAGTTTTTTTTTAATAATAATAAACTATTGATGACCAACATATTTCTTTATTTAAACTATTACAAAATAGTTGTTAAACAAAAGATTGACCAGATAGTTATTAAACAGAAAGTTAATTGAATAACTATTGAATGGAAAATTGACTAAATGATTATTGAACAAAAGATTAGTTAGATAGTAACTTCTCAGAAAATTTTCAATCAGATTGTTGAAAGAATTGTTAAACAAAAGATTGTAGAGATAAATTTTTTTTTGGATTTATTTTTAGAAAATTTTTTAAAAAACTAGCTGCTTTTATATTTAATTTTTGTATAGCTGTAACTTTATATATAATAAATAAATAGTCTTTATATCATTACTATTTTTTTATTACTTGATTAATAAATTGTCACTATTTTGTAATGATTCTATTATAATTTAATTAAAGTTATTTTGAAATCCTATTACTATAATGACATTTTATTATAATTATAGTGACAACATTGTCACTATTTTGTACTCAAAAATTGTTACAATATAGTCACAATTTGTTTACAATTTTTTTTAAAAAACTTAATTATGATGCCATTATCAAAACAATAATTTAATTGTTACTAAATGAATGAGCTTTTGTTTTGACATAGTAAAAACCATTAAATTACTATTGAATTTTCATAATTCAATTACAAAATTGTAATAATTATATAATCAGATTGTTAAAATTTAATAGGTTTCAGTAAAGTAACTTTTTTCCATTAATACAAATTGAACATACAGTATATTAATCTTTTTTGTACTTTTTAAGTTTTAAAAACAAAATTTATAAAATTTACTTAGACTTAATTTTAAGTTTGAATATTAAGTTTTAACTCAAAATATTTTTTTTATTTTTCTAAATAATAAATTATAAAAGAATTATAATTAAGGTATTATTTTCCATCGAATATAAAAGTTTAATAAAAGAACATGTTTATATTGATAAATATAAATTTTGTAAAAGAAATTGAATAATAAATTCAAAAGTTTCTTTATTAATTTTGAATTTAAAAAGAGAAATATCTTTAATAATCAGATAAATTAAATATCTGATTATTATTTTTTTTAAGAGCAGTATTAAACTGTTTATTATTAAAATAAAAACCCAAGTTTTTTAATTCTATTCTGCTATATAAATCAGTAATTAATGATAAAATACTGGATTTATATTTTGTAGAAACAGAACTATACGTGATTTTTATATTATTTAAAACTTGTTTTGCTTTTAATACATTTTGTAAATTAGAAAAAAAAGTTTTCAATACAAGACAAATTAAAAAAATAATTATATAATTGTTCTGATTTATTGCCAGATAATTGTGAAGCAGTATAATGTAAATTGAAGCAATAAGACTTTTTTGTGTAAGGAATATGAGTCAAATGGAAGAGAATAAAAGTTATATGTATTTAATAAAGAAAAAAGTTTTTTTTAAGATTTATGCAAGGCATATTGTAGAAAATTAAGGAAAAAATTAAATAAGATTTAAAAAAATATCTTTTATTTATATAAAAATAATTGATTAATATCTTAATTAATAGAATATTTTAGAATATTTTAAAAACTTATAAAAAATTTTTAAAACAATATAGAATTTTCTAGAACTGTATAAAATTTTCTATAAATTTTTTGAAATTTTAAGGAATTTCCTAGAACTTTTTAAAAAAGGTCACTTAAAATTATATATAAAAAAAAGGTACCAAAAATGATACAGTTATATCTAAAAAAAAGTTACTAAAATTTATTTATTTATTTTTATTACCTTCAAAAATAATTACCCATATGTATTAATTTTTTCTTGATATTATTTGGACAAATCAAGTTTACTGAAATTTCTTAATATTTTTATTGCATAGTTTTTGAGAAAATCAATGACAATAATAAGGTGCTCAAGCAGTATATGAATAAGATATCATTTGAGGCATTCAAATTTAGGGACAATGCAAACCAATATGAATAAAGCTATGCATTGTGCGTTTATTACATCGATATCAAATGCATCCCTAGATATTATTTGGAGATTAATCAATAAAGAAGAACTCTATAGATCATATCAAAAAGACATTTCAGGTGAAAAAGCGTCTGGACATATTGACTATACTATCAAAGAAAAAGAAGACCTTATGTGTATAGCTGAGGGTAAGTATTGTAATATTGAAAATGAATATTTCCAGAATATTGCGCAACTAGATATTAAATATTATGCAAATAAGAAGAAGCACACAACAAATCAAGCATTTAAAAATAATGATTATGACTATCTTTATGTAATAGTTTCTACAGATATAATGCATTTAAAAATATTCCAGTATTTCTCATTTTGCCAACTTCTCTAATAGAAAAACGTTTTTTATCTCTTAGCTACAGAATAGTACATTATTATGTTCACCACCAATGGTCTTTATTGTCCAATAAAAGTAAATACATAATTAATATCTCCAAAACAACCCCTAAAGAAGATCTTTAATCGATCCGAAAAGAAGTAAAACGAGTACTAGATGTTATTGTTAGGTTATTAAAAGATAGAATAACTTTCGATAACCGCCAGCCAGTAAGAGAGCTGGATCAAAAAATTTACCAAGAAATAACTGGTAGATAGTTTACCGCTTCATATATATTTTTTATATTCATAAATAAAGCAATCAAACCTAAATGGTCATTTTTTTCGTTGATAATAATGGGTATTTTTTGAGGTTCCATCCATTCAGGACTGTGGGATTATGACCCCACCATTTGAGATTATTGCCCAAGATTCATTTAAGATCACCATCCAAGAATATCAATTTCCGTTAATGATTAGAACTGATAATATTGATCAATGCGCTATAAAAAACAGACAAGGAACTCGACACTTGGTGAATATTCTTAATGGTCATGAATTTTTCTAATCTCAAAGCTTTTGTATATAATATTCTTAAAATTGCAAAAGATATTATAATTCAAGAAATCGAAATCTCAAAAATCTCTAAAAACTCAATATGTACCAAGGATATCTTAGTAGTTGGTTATAATGTATTTACTATACTCTAATATGTACATATCTTCTATAGACTTTGTATAGAGAAAAAAATTCTACTCACCATATCAAATAAGTGCTTCTCGTCTAAATATGAAAAAGGTGTTGAAATTATTTATTGGAGTCCAAAGTAATCTTAATTAAGTAGAATTTCCGCTCTGGCTGACAGAATGGGTAGTAATCTTGAATTGAATTCTTCGATGTTTCTGCATAACAATCAAATGGAGTTGCCATTATTAACTGGAGATAATAGTGACATAAACAACCATTATTCAGTGAGGTACAGAAAAAACGAATTATGGAGTTGATTGATGACTCACCTAATAAAAAGAAGAAATCCATAAATAGAAATTATTTTCCCGTGTTGAAAAGACTTATTCAAGAGCTTTCAACTGATAACCTCGGGGATTAAAAAACTTTGCAATCTGAATCCGCTTCCGAGTCCAATACAACATCAGTTTAATCTATATCAAAAAATTGTAGATGAAGTATTAATAAAAAACATCTCAAGATATTATATGCATTATTTTCACTTTAAAAAAGCTATTGATAAATGATTCAATCACTGCAGGAAAGAATATACAAAGCGCACATCTGAGGAAAAAGTTGCTAATAATATTAGAAACAGATTCTAAATATGGTTAGTGAAAGCTTACTTCGAAAGGCAAAAGAAAGGGTCCTGAAAATTTAATGAATTTGGAGATGATAGAATCAAGCGAGTTAAGACTTTTGCAGCTACAGCACTAACTAAATTATCTCAGGATGATATTAATTATGTATTGGCGAAGATTTTAGTGTAAAGCATTGCTCTATCACTATTATACTGTGCAATATAGTCATGTGATATTGTGATCCAGGATCACAATTTATGTACAGTAATTAGTTTTTAGCACTGTTATACTTTAATAATCTTGTTGCATCGGGATTATTTCTTTAAACGTGTAACTGTGTATCGGAAAAATATATAAAAAATGTTTACGTACTGTATATGCCGATTTCGCATACATAATAACGTTCACTTTTTGGGATTTTATTAAATTTTGAATAAAAACGCAAACACCTATCGGATTAACATGTTTATTTTAAAGACCTTTCCATATGTTACTAACAACTATATTTAATTACACCTTTTGTGTTTCTAAAACCACTTGTTGAATTTCATATAAATCGATGACAAAATTAGGGATGGTGATTGCACCAGGGACTGCGATATTATAACCAACAATATTCGGGGTTCTGATGTTTGTAGCGGGGTTTGTAGCTATTGGGGGATTCCAGAAAACATCTGCAACTGGAATAGTCACTTGGTAAGCAGGGATTCCCGGACCGGTGCAAGTGGTAGGGGTAGTAGTACCATACTGTAAAGTACCAAAATCCCACTATCATATTGTCAAAGTTACACTTTAAGTATCTGACACTTGATTATAAAAAAAATACTAACAATAAATAAATCGTTTTTACAATTTTTACAGATACTCCTGGTAGATTTGGATTTGTTACTGCTGTAAACCCTGCTGGTATTGGATTTTGACGCGACCATAACCTAGCCTAATATTTTTTAAAAAAAAAAACTCTTAGAGATGAAACTATAGAAAAATAAACAAGTAACTAGACATACCAACATCGATCGATGAACGCGCCCTTGATGACTCCTAATACTATCAAACTTGATACCAAATACGTATCGAACATATTGTTCACACATCCACGTCTCACATCTTGTATTCCAAAAATTAATGTCCTGAGTGATAGCTATTTCAACAATGATTCTTGCGTGAGAAAGACCCTAAGTAATAATAATAATAATAATATTAGAAAGTGACACAAAAATAAATAATATGATAATACATACAAACTCAAAGCACATTTATGTCACTGGGGGGAGGACCAGGATGCGGAACATTAGGTCGTGCAACATGAGCAGAACTTGGATAAATCGCGACGTCTGGTGCCATCTTTTCCCCATGGCCAATTGGATTATAATGGTCTATATGAAGTGTTATTTCAAGCTAAAGATCAAGCAGACTAAAGGAAATCTCTTACATGGTTGACCGCCAATCATTATCGGACCACGTAATACACCATTGTTTGGAATATCAAAGTATTTCCCCAACAACATAGTAACCATTTCATGCTCCGAGTTAGCCATTTCAATAATATATACGTTTTTGTTTTCCCAATAAAATTTGTATCCGGTCGATTCGTTGTGGTCAAGAAAATTATTATACTCTTTCACTGAAACATTCGACCCAATCTGAAAGGGCAAACTACGAACCATACAAGTCAACATTGAGCAAATCTTAGGAAACCTATGTGGGGCACACTTACTTTTCTTCTCCTAAGGAAAATTTTGGTAACTTGGGATAGCTATGGACTGTTTTATTAACTTTATGTCCAATTTTCTTTGCTTTATTTACGACTGACTGCCAAGTATCCATTTTGGAAGAGTAGAAAGTTAAGTACACAATATATAATGATCAGATTAATAAAATCTTTTCGCAATATACGTAATTAAAAAGTCATGTGTTATCGTGAAAAACACTTTTTTCCCAATCGATCACCGATGAGAATGTCTTAGTATAAATCGTGCCGGCGCGAAATAATAAAATCATAGTTCGAGGGTTTATCTTTGCAAAAACCGTCACTATCAGAGTCATTTAATTTTTAATAAACTTTTGAGCATATCCACATCTTGTATAAACAATGTCAGACACTCAATCTAAAATCGATTCGTTGCAAGAATTAAATTCTCAACTCATTGCCACGATCGCTGAGCTTAGAAAGGAGAATGCTGACGCCAAGGCTGAGAATACAAAATTTAAACAAGATAAAAGAAGAAATCGAAGTCAGAATCGTGGAGTTAGAACAGACTGTCAAAGAAAATGCCGAGCTTAAGGCCAGAGTCGCGAAATTGGAACAGACTACAGATGAAAATGCTGAGCTTAAGGCTAGGGTCGCGAAATTGGAACAGAAGCAGTTACAAAACGATATTTCTTCCGATACCCGTCCATCCAACTCACCCATATCGCCAGAAGATAAAGAGGTCGATGATTTTGTGGATTTGAAAGTTAAAGAAAGGGTTAGTAACGAGATAAGAGATAGAAACAGAGAAAAAAAGCTTCAGCGCGAATCGGCTGGAAACCAAGCCCAAGACTTATCGCAATTTGGAGTCACAACCCAAGTTAATCATAATACAAAAACCGTTCCTCAAAGTCATGTGATTTTAACTGAGTCACCTTCGTTGCAAACTGAAGTGTCTGAATTAGAACAGGACGACGAAATTGATGAAAAACCAAATCGTTGAACAAGGTTAATACAATAATTTCATTTACCTACTAAAGAAAACGACAGCTCTATCAAAGTTAGCAACTCCGGCGACAAATCAGGGAATATGTCTTCGGAGGAATCGATGATTGTTTCCTTTGGAATTTCTGCACAACATTTGTCTCATTTATTTAAAACAGCAATTAAATAAAGACAACGGGAAATCTTAAACTGGTATTATTGTTCTCTTGAATTCGAAAATAAGGTTCGTGATATTACAGCAGATTGTAAAACCAAAGATAGAACAGTGATTTACAAAGAAATGAAACCTTTTCTTCCTAATATCACACAAGATAACTTGCGCAAAAAAACTCTTAGAGCTAGAAAACTTTTTATATTATTCGGAAAAGATGGAGTTGGAATAGATAAAATTAAGCAAGTCACTTATAGCGCGAATGAAATTTCAAAACTGACTAATGTCCAAATCCAAAATATTATAAATCAAGTGACTTTAAAAACCGTTCCCTCAGGGAACGATCAGACTAATGTGACTTTGGCTATGCCATCTCCGCTGAAAAATCAGATGTAAAGTAAGTATGCAATCCAAATCCGAAATCCCAAACCTCTGACTCTTCTGACTCGATAACCAAGATAAGTTTACCACCAATCTCTCAACCCGAAAAGATTATGTCAGTTATTTCATATGATACTCGTGCCACCTATATCAATAAGGCATTGAACCAGTATCCTTATCTATCCTTACGATTGTAATTATGCATTGAATTTAGTAGTTCAGGAATATGCCCAGGATGCGAGCAGGAACATAGTAAAAAGCATTTATTTGGTATAGTTGGTCAATGCACAAACGGTCTTATTATGTTAAATGCCGGAGCTCGTCCCATGAAAAAGAAATCAAGGTGAGTATATCGTCTATACCTCAGGTTTCTGATTTGAAAACACAGACAAGTATACAACTCACACCTCAACCCAAGAATACCTTACCCAAAGAACAGAATAATCTGACCCATGCCCGTGTTGATTTCCGCAACAAAATATTGGAACAATATTCTGATCTATATTATGAATTCAGCAGTGAAAATGTTGATTGTTATGGAATTACTGCCGAGACATTATGTCCATTATGCCATGATGATGAGGAAGACATAGAAGGTAAATATGAAACTGAATCATACTACAGTATATTAAATGTGAACAGCGCGAAATTCAAATTACTGCATAAACCCCGCCACTTTATTACTCTTATTGTCGGTGGAGTGTATATAGTATTGCAGTTAACGTACTCGGAATGCATTTAAAAACTATTTAACTGTACACATCTGGACACGAACTTGTGAGTGGTCGGGAAATAATATTTTTTAGTATGTGGTATCCAATGTGAAAAATTAAATTGCTTTGAAATTATATAAATGACAACATGGATACACAAGCCAAGTCTGATAGGTAATAGCCCCCGAATATCTGGATTAACATTCCAAATTAACTGATTTGCCGAACACTATCTGATAAACTTCGTTCCAAGTGGTTATATAAAATATATAAGAAAAAACTGGACTCAATCCCTGGATAAAGTTTGAAACTTCCGAATTCCCACAAATCGAAAAGGAAGTTGAGGAGAAAGTTTTATTTGTACCGCAAGTAAATGTTCAATCTATGCCATCTAAATGAACAACACATTATTAAAATGGTATTAAAGCGATTTCCTTATATAACAACATAACTTTTAAAAATAATTACCTTGATTTTAATAGATCAGCACAATGCTCTTTATGTAATAAAATCCATAAAAAAAAAGAAACTATAAGAAATTATATAAAGGGTTTTTGGGGTAGTGGTAAATATTGTGGTGGAAAAATTTATCGTCTTTATTCTATACAAAGAAATATCAGAATTCAATCCCAATAGTAACAGTAAAAGCATAGACTACTGATTTTATGTGCATCACACATTACAGATTACTTACCGGAAAATTAAATCATATGCTTATAACACCCAAAATAGATCTCACATATCCAAAATAGATTATCCCAGATATAGACACATTATCAATAAACCAACTATTTTTTCTATGTACTGTATGTCCCATGAGACTATATCTCCAAAATACTTCTATGCTAATCTCTGATTCACAGATTTAAAACACATGACATCGCTCCCCTGAGACCCATTATAATGTGATGTGATTTTGTGGTTATAATTAATTTGACTATATATTATATCAAATGCGTCAAAGATACTACATGTAGCTCCTCTATAAAACCCGATAATTAGATGCTATAGCATCCTCACTCTGTGAGACTTTACCTTTTACTTCATATTTTAGAATAGGGAATTTTCCTATTGCAGAGCAATGATTCTTCTAATCTATTACTTTAGTCTTATATATGCCCTTATCCTCTGATTCCAAACTGGACAAAATGCTTGAGTCCGAAGTATCTGAATTGAAAAAAGCATCCATGAATATTTGACCTTATTTTCTTACTCTTATTTTTGAAAACATCATTAAATCTTCTGGATGATGGATTTGCAGGAGATACAGTATATTGCGAAATATTTGTTGCTTATTATCTTTGATATTTGAGAGAATTTTGTTAATTATATTCACAATCTTCTCTTGAGCTAGATCAGATTTAGATTCCGTTGATTTAGATGAGTTATTTTTCATGGAATTGATTTTGTTAAAATCTTTATTGGTTAATGGAATACTCATACCATCTATTACAATTTTATCACAATGTTCATAGGTTCTAGAAGAAAACTCAAAAATAATTTTTGCTTCATGCACCCATAACCAACCTTGTCCCAATACCAGATTGAATGTTGAATTCTTGTGAATCTCGAAGTCTATTATATTAGTATTATCCAAGCTACAATATGTTCCTTTATACTGGAATTGTAAATCCAAATAACAAAACTCATCTATTATATCTTTTATAAAGTTTTTTAACGGGATCACATGCTGGTCTTATTCCATAATCAGTTTAAAGCTTATCTAACAAGCTCTTGCTAATGGTATTAAACTTTGATAATATATCAATTAACACTTTTACTGGATTTTTTCTTCTATGAGTATTTCTATAAAAATCATGTTAAGTATTATTTAATGATATATACTATAACCGAAAAAAATAATTTAATAAATAATTATTTATTCTTCACTATTAAATATAATTATTTGTAATTCATAATAAATAATCACACCAATTTCTCTAATATAATTATTGATTTTTATATTGGAATAAATTAACAAGCAATTGAAAATAATTGAAACAACTTTATCAGATTTTTAAATATATGGATAGAAAATAAAAGATATATCAAAGATATGATATATTGAATCAGACAAGAAATTAAAGCTATAGTATTAAATTTGAAAAGAAAAAAATTATAGATAAGCAAGTGAACTATATTATAAATAGAATTCTGATTCTTTAAATAAAATATAGGATATAATACTGCTTTATAAAATAGAATATTTGTAACAAACTAATAGTTTAATTAAAAAAAGTATTGAAATATACTATAGAAATAGCTTTAATAATTTTAAACTCAATTATATTTTATAAAAAGTTTACAATATAAAAAGTATCAAAGAAATCTATGCAAAAATCAGATTCAAACTTAATAAACAAGTTAAACAATACAAAATTAATCAATATATTAATATTAATCTGTTTTAAATAAGTCCAAGTACAAAACTGGAAATTTAATAACATATTGATTAATAAAATATCTAATTATTCGAATATTTCAAAATTTTCTCAATTCAAGTACTTAAAGCTATTAATAACTTGGAAATTACAATATTCATTCTCAGTAAACAAATAACTTTAATTGAAAAAAATATTTATTAAGAACAAATTCAACAATACAAAATTATATTTCAAAGCAGTTCTATTTTTGAGAAAAAAAATATTATGTTTATGAATCAATTAATTAATAAAATACTAATACAATACTATTTTTAAAAAATTATACAGATTTTTTCAATTTTAACAAAGAATCTATATTATTCTGGTTCAAAACAATTATAGTAAATTAACATATACAAATAAATATAAAGTTTTAAACAAGAAATGACAAGACTGAAATTGGAAAGAACAAGACAAAAAGTTTTTTTTAAAAGATTTAAACAAAGACTAATATTGTTGAAGTTGAAAAATCTTAGTCAAAATAAAGATTGTAAAGAGATTATAAGTATAGAAGCAAAAATAACTTGAATTTTTAAGCTCTTTAAACAAAAGTCTATTATATAAAATAAAATTTAAATTAAATTCAATCAAATTTCAAAGAATAAAACCTATAGATCTATAGTACAGTAGTTAGTACTGTGATCAAAATCCATTTGATCCATATCCGAGTGATAGTTTTTTAGAAGAAATCAGAGATTATATAGAACAGTTCGTCGTCCTAGAGATAATCTCTCACAAATATTCCAAGGTACGGCAAAGATTCTCCAATGAATCTTTGTAACCAAAAT
>CAJVPV010001643.1:0-15167 GCA_910591835.1 Acaulospora morrowiae | reverse complement strand
GTTTGAAATATAGAAACTATTTCCGATTAATTTTAATAATTTTTAAGTGGTCCTTCATTTATTGGGGGGCACTGTAGTATCCAAATAAAAATTTGTATTATTTAAAAGTAAAATTATTTTTTTTAATTCAATACCAATAATCAAATTTTTTAATCCATTTATAAAAAAAATTAATTTTCATTTGGACTTTTGAATTTGTTTAATAAGTTATTGAAAAAATCGATAAATTAATATTTTTAAAACAATATAACTTTTTAATGTTTTTTAATAATAAAAAGTTAAAATATATAAATATCAGTAATATTGTAAATCAAAAAAACTGTTAATTATATTTTGTTTCACTAATATAATTTAATATTAATATATAAAAAAATAAAAATAAAAATAAAATAAAAATAAAATAAAAAAATCTTTTTGCAATTTGTAATTTTTTTAATAATTAAAATTTGATTACATTCTATATAATATAATAATATTATTTTATAAATATACTGTATATTATAAATATAATCTAGATTATATTATATCAAGATTTTTTGTAACTTTAATTATTCTTTTATTAAAATTGTTAATAAAGTATTGTTTGTTTTTTTATATAAATTAATGTTATAAATATTATTTCTTTTTTTAAATTTATAAACTTAACTATTTAAATATTATATATTATCTTCAATATTAAAACTTTTAGTAAACTTAATTTATTTTTTTGAAAAATTTAATTTGTAAAGATATTTTTATTGCAATTGCTTAATTTATTTATAATTTTATAACTTTATTCAATTTAGAATATTTAATAAGATAATATCAAAATATGATAAAAGTTTGTTATATCGAAGATATAGTAAGTTATTTTTTTTATTTATTAAAATTTTACTTATTATAAAATAATTGATAAAAAAATTAAATTTTTGATTAAAATAGTTTATAAGATTATTGTATTTTATATTAAGATATTTATTAATATATTAACAAATTTCATATTTATTTTCAAGATCTAATTAAACTTTTTTTTTTTTTTAATTTTAATTATTATTAACTATTTTTTTATATATTACATTTCTATATAATTACTAATTTTAATTGATTCTAAACATATGATTATATAAGAGATTAATTGTATTATAATAGACAATATTCTTTTATATTTAATTTTATTAATTAAATTAAAACAATATTTTACATTTGGTTTAATTATTTAATCATATTTAAAAATTATGATATAACAATATACTTAGTATTTTATTACATATTTATTAAAATTAAATAAAAATTTGAATAAATTTTTTACTTTAATTATATTAATTTGTATTTTTCAGAATAAAATTCTTATCAATTTATTTGTTATAATTATTACTACATTGATGATTTAATTTCAATACAAGATAATCTTTTTTTAAAAAAATTTTAAATAAATATCTATAAATATTTAATATTATTTAATAATATACTGTATATTGATTAAACCAATGGTTTTAAATATTAATTATATGATTATTATAGATAAGTTAATATTTAACTTATAGTATTAACATATAAGAATATTGCTTCTTTTACAATATATACTTTATGACACATCAATCAAATAAAAAAACAATGTTTACTTATAAGTAAAAACAATAATAAAGTTATTATGATTTCTGATGTATAATTTATTTCTTTTAATTATAATGCATTATCTTTGGTATTTATTTATAGTAATGGGATTTATAAAATTAGAAATTTTTGTATATTTTGATTTTTAATCTTATCAAATTTTTTAACAATAAAAATAAAGTTTATACTACAGTATATCTAAGAAAATCCAGTTGGATAAACTACAGTATAATGTATACAGTATAATGTATACAGTATTTAAATCAAGAAGTTTCAATCGTCCAATTGACGTACCAGATATTACCATTTATTAATTTATCGTGTGTTTATTGTTCTCTTAAAATAGAAAACTTTAAATATTTACGATAATATCACACACTCATGTTTATATGCGTGGATATACTGTATATATATTTATATTTTAAATTTCCTCCTCTACGTAAAATACTGCATTTTAAGTAGTTTTTTATTTTTTTCATATAATTTTCATTCCGGATACGTGTTCTTTGTTGTTTCTTTGCTTCACGTGTCATAAATTGTGTTTATTAGTATTGCGGAAGAAAAAATCTTAGATGAAACAGGCAAATGATGTTAAGGCTGTTTCTATGCTCGTTTGATGACATATTTTTTGATGGATGGATGAATGGATGAATATTGGTACATGAATATACAGAAGTATGCAGAGGGATGAAAATAAATTACTTGATTTAAATACTATTTCGAAAATCTTATTGCTAAACTTCTTATGATTGTACTTTGCATTCAATGCAAATGATAAGGCGTTGGTATATTTACGAAATGCAGTAATATGCCAATCACCCTTTTTATGTTTTTTTGACTTGTTTAAATAAATAAAAATTATGTGGTGGTAGTATTGGTGGTGATATTCCCCGCCGTCGATGTAGGCGTTAAGGGACTGCCAACATCCTGTGATATATAGTTTAATTCGTTCGTTCGTACATGCATCGGTGCCACGGCTTTTGGTATTGGCCATTTTAGTAACGGCGCATCGGAATCCGTGGAAGCATTTCTGGAGTGAAATGATGATCTCCCATCAGTTGGTGTGGACGAGGATGTGATGGACAATATCTCCTCGTCATATGGGTGTGAGTGTTGTGGTGAGGTCGGTGTGGTTGGAAACATTAGATTTGTCAGTGTTGGTTCCGACTTATCAGGAATTCGGATTTCTCTGTTATTGGGATGTTATTAATATCAGAAAAAGCGAGGACTCTAAAGCATTTAGGCGAATACGTACCCATAAGTGATCCCGGCCATCACGCAAACACTAAGAATCATCGGTATCCAATTAACCAACGCGGCAAATGCCTTGCTAAGGGTTAAGTTCTCGAAAATTGATTGATAAAAGAACGCGAAAATTCCAATAAAAGCACCTAATATCACGAAGCTTGCTATAAATGCGTAATTTAAGATACGCATCTGAATGATGATTGGATTGAAAGAACAAAAAGAGAAATGAATAGTTACAGCTTATATACCGGTGAAACAACAGCTCGAGAGATGGCAACAAACAAACAAATACCTTGATAATGCTTCGCTCCAGTAGATGATGTCTTTGTTCAAGACCATTGTTAAGGGTACTGACACCAACATTCGAATATGAGAATCTATTCGATCTTGGAGTTGTCGGATAACCAATGGCATCTTCAAACATGCTTAATCCTTCTCCGGCAATCCTGATCAATTTATTTCCATAAATCAGGAATCCAATGGCAATCAAGAAACAAGAAATGGAGTGGGCCAAATATTGAATAATCATCAGTGTTGTAATGGTTTTAGAGTTTATTGATAAGTAAGTAACTGATGTTGTGGTGTCTCGAAGATAACCTATGAAAGAAGAACACGTTATCACGATGGTCCCTAGTGTTGTTATAAAAACAACGTATACGATCGCCATTCCCCGAAAGTTTGGTAAGAGGATCGAACGTTTATACTGTAAATTTTGTCGATAGAAGTGCATACGAGGTATTGTTCTTAAAACACCGGCGAGATATGTTGCCACCGAGACTGTTCCCAATAACCACGTGACATCAAATAATATTTCTCGCAAAATAATATTTGTTGGTGAAACATTATATAATAATATGAGGCAGCTGGTCATCCGAGCTAATGAAGAAGATTTGTGGGGGAAGAGAAGAAAGAGATTGAGATTGAGGATCTGAAGGACGAAGTGGTGTCATTAAAAAAAAAAATCACTCACCACCACCCCAAAATATTTGGGTAAACAAGAAACCCTCCAGTGTCAGAAAACCTTTCATGCTAAATAAAGTTGAACCCGGTCTGCTGTAGAGTCTCCATGAGAATAGCCAAACGGCACATAAAAATACAAATAGAGATAGATAGGTGGTCACTCCGTAGACCACTTGAAAAAAATCTTGACCAATGCAACTGGTAACATTTAGAGTCCATCTGGGTGCGCATCAAGAAAAGATGTGAGAAATCATCGGCAATATAAATATGGTAATCGGACAGGTCAGGATGTTTACTTACTCGCAATTTTGGAGATCTAACGTTGAATCATCCATTCTATTACTTATATACAAATCCTGATATTTTTTATGCCTAAATTTTATTTACAAGGAAAAAATATCCGAAGAAGCCACCGTAATTTTTCCAAAAGGCAAACCAAATTAATATACTGTATATATATAGCCTTTTCCTTCACGCACTTTAAACGGGGGGAGTGAAATAACTATACACAAAACAATAGGTCTAGCCAATACTATTGATCTCAATTACTTATAGTGTGTGATGTGTGAAAAAGAGGATTTTTGTTCCTATTGTATTCTGTTTACCACCATATGGAATTAGATGAATAGATGGTTGCAAAAGATTATGAAAAATTTCCATTCACCCGAAAAAAAGCCTCATCCTATTTGTGCCTCTCTGTAGGAATGAGGACGCCAAAAAAAAAAAAAAATTGAAAATCCACGAAAAACTTGAAAGTAGATACTTTTATACCCGGCTCAAGCATGTTAGAATATTGGATAGTAGGTTTTTGTGCGATTACTAGAATGACACAAGCTCAGAGATTCAAAATGTGACGTATTGTTTTTTGTTTTAATTCAATTCATTGATACACACCATATACGTTATACGTAGTGTGCGTAATGTGGAACCGAGGATAATTTTAGGCGTAGCGTTAGGAATTTTCCAAAAGTGCATTACAAGGGTATTTTTGCAAATGATCTTTCTGTATTCGCGTGATTTATAACACTGCTGAAAGCGTGACTTGGAACTATTCAAAGATTGTCGTAGTGCAAGTAGCACAATGTCATACCATGGTTTTATTTCCTCCATTGTGTCTCCACGAAGGTAAGCTTTAAAAGGAAATGCATCCCTGTTCTATTCAATTGGGCAGTAGAACCACTGCATTTCGGGTATGAATACACCTTCACTCTTACTTTCTGTCGGAAAGGCAGTGGTTTTGGGCTTATTCACCGTGCAGTCTTAATCCATCTTTAAGTTTCTCGCGTTTTTTCTGATTGTGAGAATGATGCTACGAAATTCATACTACCAATCTCGTATTCTTTCATCAATAGTAAACTTTGGCGAATTTCCTTTTCAATCCGTGTGGAAGGATTTTCGTTCAAGAAAAAGTGATATAATGACAAGGGAATGCTAAACCTGATAAAATGACATTATGTAAATTAAACGTGAACGACAAATATTGTTCGTTCGTCAATGCTGCGAACTCGACTATACCACTTTCAAGTAATAAGATATAGGGCAAGAGCATATTTAGATTTCTTGCATGACGTAATTGCATTGCATACGCTTTGTTATGTGCACTGAGAGTTTCATCAATAATAGTTATGTAGGTGTTGTACGTAATTAAGGCTTTTCCATTTTTGTTGCTAATAGGATTTTCGTGGTACATTTGCACAATACTATTTTGCATACGTTTTTTCATTATCTTTAATTATTGTTTAACGTTAACAGTTAATAATCCTTAATCTTTTCGTGACATTGGAGTATAAATATTTGTAGTTTATTCTCGACCCTCCAACCCTAAAAAAATCTTAAACCAACATCATGAAAATCTTTTTGACTGGAGGTTCCGGCTTTCTAGGGAGCCCGTTCATGAGATACGCACTAACCCACGAAGATGATTTGTTGATAGTGGCATTATCTAGATCCAGTGTCGCCGATGAAAAAATCCGTCATGCTTATGAAGGTATTAAGGGTGGTGAAGATCGTGTTAGAATTGTTCGCGGGAGTATTAATGACGAAGGTGCACTTAGAGAAGGATTGGACGGGGCTGATATTGTTGTTCACATGGCAGCAAAGGTGAGTCAATAAATTAGATAAATTGCTTTTCTCCTTTTCCCAAAGTCTTCTTTAACTTATTTATTTTACTTATCAATCAATCGTTTCAAAGGTTCAGCCATGGGGCTTTTACGAAGAATTTGAAAGGATCACCATCGGTGGAACACGTCTCTTGCTTTCAATAATCGAATCCCTGCCGAAAAAGCCACGATTAATTTACACTTCTTCATTTACCGCGCTCATTGGTCGGCATTTTCCCGAAGGTGCCATTCTTCCAAATTGGGCTCCTTATTCAAAATCAAAACATTTTTCCGAAGAGTACGTCTTAAAATCCTCGATCCCAGAGACGATTTGTCTTAGGTTGGGTTGGCTATGGGGTAAACATGACAATGTGCTATTGCCCAAATTGTATGATCTCTGTACAAATCCTATTTGGAAGTTGGTTCCAAAATGTTGTCACCTTTCAATTTTGCACATTGATAATGCCTGTGAGTCAATCTTCCTTGCTTGCAAACTTCCAAAAGATCTGTTCACTACCGGTGAAAAGAAAATCTATGAAATAGAAGATGTCGAAGGGAAAATCTCGGTCGAAGATTTTGTTGATATTTACGTTGGAACCGCTTACAATATGAAACCTCCAAGACCCTTCGAAAAATTTCGACTTCCTGAATGGTTTGTTTGGGGTGCGGTCGCCTTTATCGAGTCGATACCATTACTCGGTTATGGTAAAAAGTGGGTGATAGGCGTAATAAGCAGAGAACCCTTGTTCTGTATATTTAGAGATTACCGATTAAAACCTAAGAATGTTAAGGAAGAACTCGGATACGTTGGTAAGGTATCCAGGGAAGAGGGATTGGCGGAATTAGCTGCCTGCCGAGAGATCGTTCCTCGGTAAAAAAAAAAATTGTCACCAACAAATTTGAATTGTGTAAATTCCTAGTTTATTAATAATCTTTTATGTGTAATTATTGTATTCAATCTAGTACATTGTTTTCGATTATCTTCTGGAGTAATAAAGCACGCGTTATCTTTTTTTTTTTTGTTCATAGCAAAATTGATAGGCGAACGATGTTATACACAGCATTCTTTCTTCTATAATTAGTTTGATAGGAATATAATCGATGGTTGAGATATATGATTGTATGTGTGAAGATGAGAGGAATTTTAGTTTCACGTTGCCAAATTTATAAATTTCCGTTTTTTTGACGATCCGTTTTCTAATTCACCGTCTTCTGGTGACTCTTCAAGAAACTCGGCCGAATTATTTGATTCCCAGTCATGTTTGATATAACTGAGTGCTGCTAGATTGTAACCTTGCATTTCCTGTTTGGGAACGAAATTCGTAGCCACAATTATTCGACCGCAAAAGATACATGAAAACAACAATATTGTTCTCTAACCTTTTGAAGTTTTAGCGAGGCACGAATATGGGTTCGGAGAGAATCCAATCTTGGTCTCAACAATCGGTTGGCCACGAATTGATCGTGATGAACTTTGAGAAGGTGAATTAATATTCGGCAGGTCAATGCTATATTCCATCCCTAATAATTCAAAGAGAAAGTTTTTGTAAATCACCTTGACCTTCATGAAGACCAAAATAAATAAATAAAATAAAACAACCTTCTTAGCCCACGAGTCCAAATATACCAGTAAAGAAATAACTTTGATGAATGGTAAGACCAACAGGGCCTCATCCAACTCCGAAGACCTGACTTTCTCTACGGTTCTAAGTACATACTGTTCTCCTGTCAAATTTCCAAGTGCAACAAGAACGGGATTCGGTTTTGGTGGCGGTCCAGGATCTTGACCTCTCTGTTTGATCTTAAAAAAAAAAAAAATCAATAAAGTGTTTTTAATCTCCAAAGATAATGTACGATCGAGTTACAAACTTGATAATAGGTTTCCCAGTTTGCTGCATCTTCGTCCGCGACGTCTAGTGCCTCGATTATACGTTCACCAGCTTTGAGCGTTTCCATAGTTTGCTTTCCCGCGATATTATCCTCGAGGCTGGTTTTTTCCATGGTGGCTGTCAACGTGGACTCGTAAAGTTCTTCCATTTCCTTCTCTCGTTCTTCTTCGAGAAACAACTACAAGTGTAAAGTCAACAGTGAATAATGAGAGTGATGTTGTGATGTTCACAATGTCATGAGCCTGAAGGTATGATTACCGGTTCTTCTGTCTGCTCCCACACTCTTATGGATCGATCATGAGATCCAGAGACAAGTAAGTCTCCACGCTTACTGATTGCCAAGGCCCATACTTCCCCGTGATGCCCTTCGAGTTTCATGATGTTTTCGAACTTTATAAAAATCATGGTAAATCAGTTTCCCGATAGTCGAAGAAACAATAATCGTGTGATTTCCGAAAAAATTTTCCTTTTTCACCTTATCTCCATCCCAATATTTAATCAACTGGTCCTTACTCGATGAGAAAACATAATGCGTGTTCATCACGAATTGAACGCACATTATGCTATCTTGATGAGCAAAAATCGATTTGTGGCAGTCGCCAAAATCAAGACCCCATATTTTAATATTTTTGTCTGCCGAACCTGTCGCTAACAACTTATTATCTGAAGAAATATCCATCGATAACACAGGCAGCTATGATAAAAAATAACCAAATTGAATAGTTGAACTTGTATAGATGATAGCCGACGGCGACCGAAAATTACCTTGTGACCATATAATGACAGAAAGAACTTCAGTGTGTCATTGTAAAATACCTTGACGGTTGCGTCCAACAACGCAACCGCTATCAATTTCTGATTTGGACTATAGCGGACACATAAGACGTCGTCAGATAATTTCAGGGTGCGCGTGTGAATTAAGTTCAACCGACGGCTTCTCGTCTATGTCGAAATAACAGCATTAAAAATTTTTCCTAAGAAAATTAAAGATACTGAGATGTTTCCTTTTTGCCACTGCGTTGCAAACCTCATTTTCCTCCGAAACGTTCTCTATCGAAAAGTCAAAATCCCAAAATTTGACATTCGAATCAGCGCTACCAGTAACCATTCCGCGCTTGTCAGGGCGAACTTGCAAAGACCATATGGGACCACTGTGTGCCTCTATGGATTCAATTAGAGATGAGGACGCGAGATCAAATAACTCCAGGTGTCCAGATTTTGTACCGACAATGACCTGCGTGATCATCGCAAAGGTAAGTGCACCATCAAAATTCCCCCTCTCGAAATCAAATAACTCACGTAACGATCTCCTGGTAAAAACGAGCAACACAAGGCATATCCGCACTCCATCGTTTTGATACACGAAGATGATTTAACATTCCAAAGTTTAAGATCACCTAAGATATTAAGAACAAAGGAGAGGTTACATTCCTGTCCCTCCGTTCAAACAATCAACAACTTGAGAATAGACGTTTTACTTTTCGAACAAGAACACAACAGTTCATCGTCAGAACTCAATGCCAGCGCCCTAATATCGTTACGATGACCAGGTATGTCCAGAGAATAAAGCTTTTCCGGTTCATTCAATCTTTTCTCCTTATTTTTTGAGGGCAGATCTAACATGTGTAGTTCGAGCGCATTGCTTGTCAAAGATATAAGGACCTATCAGATTTGCACGAATTAGTTAGTGAATCTGAACGGATCACATCGCCTGATACTAACATGTGCAGAGTCGGCTCTTGGAATATTTCCATTTTCCGCGAAATCAAAAGAACGTATCTTTCCTCCTGAACGAACGATTCTATATGGACTTATCAAATCGCTCGCGCTAATTTTCTCGTCATCGTTTTCAACGTCTTCGTCCATATCAACGACCCCAGACTTTTGTTTTTTTTCTTTCTGTCGTTTCTTACGACGTGCGATTTTCTTTCTTATTTCTTCTGGGGTGTATATTCGAAAGATCTCGACGTATTTTTCTGGGCCCTGTACTCCCAACAGACTAGCATCGGGATGGAATTTTAATGTGATGACTCGATCTTTGCCTTGTCTTTTCACATTTCCATAAAATTTGATGGCTCTTTCAATCTATTAATAAAAAGGAAGGAAAGAATTGTCTTATCGAAATCTTAAACGCGTAATCCCGATGTGCATGACTGAACCAACCTCTTCGTCTTTATCCCTTTCCATTTCAAAACCTCTTGCGAGTACATTATGATCAATTGTCCAAACTTTCATTTCACTATCGTCACCTCCGGTTACCAACATCTTCCAATCCCTTGATATATCAAAATCCCACACCTCACTACGATGTGCCACCACAGTTTCCATGCAATGTTGAGTGCTAAGATCCCACAACTTTAAAAGAGTGTCTTTCGAAGATGAAATAAGATAGCCGGGTGATAAAGTGTCGTCTGCCTTGATTGCACCACCCGACAAGGATCTAGGAAGGAATCGCAAGGATGTGACCTGATCCTTGTGACCGCGCATCCTGCAGGGGTAGATTGTAGCCTTGCGGTTAATCGTGATATTGGCGTTAACTTTTAATTATTTTGTTTGCCCACCTAAAAAGTCCTACTTCACCAACTATATCCCAGAGAATTATATCAGTGTCCTTTGATCCGGACGCCAATCTCGTCCCACTCTTGTCGAATGTCAAGGCGGTCACCGCGCCTCGGTGACCATTAAAGACGAGTGAATTGGTTGATTTTTCCACATTCCATATCCGAATTGATCCATCAGCATACCTACAGGCAGTCCACTGATGTTAGTAATTCGACGTCTTATGTGTGAACTCCATTAAATGAAATATTTTATGACTCTACCCAACAGCATAATCGCAATTGTTTGGACTTTTTGTTATCGCCGTCACTTCTGATTTGTTATCAATGTCACTCCATCTCCTCTTCTATATAAATTGTATCAAGATGAGATGAGGTATTCCGTGCGAGATAAGGGAATTCGTATGTGAAGTTTCTTTTTCACTCTCGAGAATACAAGCCTGTGTGCCTTTCTTTAAATCCCATATAATAACGTCTTCTAAAGCGGGAACAACTGCAGACGTACCTTCTCCGAAGAAGACTACGTTTGAAGTGGCACTGGAAATGATGCCAAAGGTTTTCCACGGTTCGAATCTTAAATATGACTTGACCATGTTGGAACAACCGAATGCTTTTTTTTTACGATTATCACGAAAACCCAGTGTCACGTGATATTGATATTTCCGATAAATTGTATACTGTAATTATCTCTATTAAAAAATTTATAATTAAAACTTTTATTTCATTACAAAGAATTAGGTTCATGAAAATAATAATTTTTTTTAATTTCAAAGATATACAGTCAAACCTCTCTATAACGATATTTTTTATTATAATATATAGTTATAACAATACAAATGATCTGGCCCAGGTATATCAATATAAAAAATGCAAAAATATTTTTATATTTTTAATAATAAAAACCATTGTCAATCTACACACCCCTAACATAAATTACCGGAAATTATCATGTGATAAATAATAACGAAAAAAATATCGATTTTTAAAATTCAAATAAAGAATTTTATTTTATTTAATAACAAAAGTATATTCTATAGTATCAAAAAAAAATGTATTCTATTTTAATAAAAAAAAACTTAAAGATAGAAAACTAATATTTAATATGTTCGCCTTTAACCTTAATAATATTTTTAATATGCTTTGGAATACTTAAAATTAAATGATGTAAAGTTTCTATAGGAATATTTGCCCACTCTTCTCGTGCAACTCTAATTAAATCTTGCTTTGATTTAGGTAAAGGTTTTCTTTTTCAAATTTGGCGGTCAAGATGATCCCACAAATGTTCAATTGGGTTCAAGTCTGGACTTTGTGAAATCCAATCTAAAACAGGAATACTATGTGTTGTCATCCACCAATTCGTATAAGAAGATGTATGACATGGTACCAAATCTTGTTGTAATATCATATTTGGACTATTATAAATATATGGTATTAAATAATTTGTAAGAACATTAACATATACATCGGAATTCATATTTTCATCTACTTCTACTAATGGTTCAACTCCAAAACATAACAGATTTTTTACCAGATTTAAATGTAGGCTTAATACAATCTTTGTTATAAGCCTCTTTTACTCTTCTCCATACCTTTACTTGGCTATCAGATTTGAATAAAGTGAATCTTGATTCGTCAGATCAAATAACTTTTTTCCATTTCTCATTCCAATTACGTTTAATTTGACACCATTTTAACCAAGAAATACGTTGTTTATTGCTTAAAAAAGGTTTCTTACGTGTAGCACAACCTCTAAAACCAAGTTTATGAAGATATATACAAATAGTTTTAGGATGAAGTGTCATATTAAGGCTTTGATTAAATTTTCTTGTAATTTTTTCAAGTGATAAAAATCTGTTTTTTAAAACAATCCTTTGTAAAAAATGTTGCTCCCGTTTAGAGAGAATTTTAGACCGACCAGTTCTTTTTTTAGGATGGGGAGAACTATTTTTCTTATATCGATTAATAGTATCATATACAGTTGCATGAGAAATATTCAACATAGCTGATATTTTTAATCCATTCGAACCCGTAAGATAAGCGCTGATTATTTGGTCTCTTTTTTCAGTTGTTAATTCATTGCCTCGCATTTTTTTGACCAAAAAAAATCTATAAAAAAATTGATTTTTATAAGCAAAATTGTTAATTGTACTTGTGTCAAAAAAAGAAATAAATGATATTTACTTTTTCGATTAGTCGTATATTTATTGTTGATTTCCGGTAATTTATGTTAGGAGTGTGTATATATTGAATTATTATTTTAATATAAACTTATAATTTTAAAAAATAAAATTTTTATTTTTTATAAAAGAAAAAAAAAAGAAATTTTTGAATCAATAAACAAAAAATCTTTTTAAATCAATTTCTAATCTATTAAAATAAATATATTATTATTATAATTATTATTAAGTTATAAATAGGTATTAGATATGAAATCTTTATTAAACAAATTATTTATTAGTTAATATATCAATATTTTATTTTATCTAACATAGGATTAATATTATATTAATAATATTTTTTTTTTTAAAGTGGAATATGTGCAAGGCATATAATCTTTATTGATATATTTATATATTCAAACAAACATCAAGTATCTCTATAAATTAATCAGAAATCAGTTAATACATGAATATCCATTATATCTTTATAGCTAATCTGTAAATTAATACTGTCTAGTACCTTTATTGCTATAAAACTAGTTATATCAATCACTTATAATCCAATTATATATTTATTTTAACACCTAAAGATGTACCCATATGTTAGATAGGACTTTTTATAGAAAAGAAATTCTATCACTAGTTTAAAACCTACTTAACCTACTAAGTTCATATTGCAAAAAGCAATTTAGTATAGGATATTATTATAAAGATTAATCTCAATTATTCCAATCACCTATTATCACCAATTCTTAGGATATATTACTAGTATAATGTAACATAACTATATTCATCATCTGTAGAACTGATATCTTTACTTAGATTCTGATTTAATTTTAATAATTCTCATCAGATATACTTGGTCTTAACGATTTTTGCCTGAATTGTTATCTCTTGTGGCCAATAATCTTTTGCATTTTTGGTTTATTTAAGTTCAAGAGAACATTACTTATAAGATAAATTCTCAAAAATATATTAGCTTAAAATTAATCTCTTTGGATTATGTGATAAAGTCTGTCATTACCAGTTTGAATCGAGATTTTATAAGCTTTTACCAAAGTTAAATCAGAAAGTTTTTCTTGTACAACCTTTTATACTTTGATTTATTTTTAATTTGTAATTGTCGAAAAGATCAAAGGTTCCATTTTCATGCAGCTTAATTGAATTTGGATACAATTAAGGATTATTGAATATAATATATGCAGAATATCCAATAAACCTATATATGAAAATAAATACATTTTCTGTTTTCTGTGAATATTGAACTAGAAACATGTATTTGATGACTTGAATGCACTATCTACTGCATTATTAACCCACAGGTCTGATTAATATTAGATTATTAAATTATTATTAACTAATATTAGATATTTAATATCTGTAAGTCTATAGTACAATAGTTAGTACTTCACAGTTCAGATTATAAGATACTGGTTTAGATTCTCTAGGAAGCTAATATGAAACTTCTAAAAAAACCAAAGTAGAAAGGATCAGCATCTTCTGATTGCCATTACAAGATATCAAGTTCAATTCCAGGTGAAGGCAATCGAACCATCTTAATATAATATTTGGCACTATAACCTAATATGTACTGTTTTTTATAAGAAGCTAATTTATATGTTGATTCAACAAGTGTTAAGATTGTGATACCAAGAAAAGGTGTAGCAATATAATAATCATTTGGCAGTATTATAATAATCATTATTAAGTTTGGTGCTTTTTTCAATTCTCATGTATAGAGCATACTTCTTTACTTCTTAAGTCATTAAATTATAAAAGAAAATCTCAATTTTTTTTGAAAACCTAGCTAGAGCTATAAAGACTTTTTATTAGATATAGTTAGTCTGTGACTAATCATATTAGAATATAGTTCTTTAAGTTTCTATTCATCAAATGACAAATGGAACTAGAAGATACATATCCTGGCACATTAGCTTATTATCTATACTATTAGAACTCTGATGTTAATAATATAGGAGAATGGAGAGCAATAAGCTGACTAGTGGGTAAAGTTATAAAAACTTTTTCTAAATGGTTTTATTAGATAGATAGGTAGTAGTCAATTCCCATAAAGGGAAAAACACATGTACTGTTAATTCATATCTAATAAACATGATATATGCCAGTTATTGAAAAAAAAATATTATATATCTAATATATAACTTCAATATACTAGTTATATAAATTTTAAATATATTTGAGAATAATTTGTATATTAAATGAAACTTATATAGAAGATAAAAATTTAACCACTAGTTTAAATTATTAATTCTACTAGATTTAGTTTTAATTATATTTGTTATAAGAGAAATGTTATTATAAAATATTATTATAATAATAGATTCCAATTATTTTAGTTATTAGATTATTTCAACTTAAGATTTTTTTAAACTATTATTATTATAATAAATAAAATAGAACAATTAATAAAAAACAAATACTAGGCAATCTACTGCAAGTTCTTTTCGACTTTCTTCACTGGTGCCCTTCCAACAGTGAAATCGAAATAACAAATAACAAAAGGATACTTCAAGAGATCTCTAACTATCCTAAAAAAATGACGAAAGTCAACTTCTCCTCAATCATCCAAAAAATCAACAAGATGATACTCAAGAAAACAATACTTCTTACCTATTCTAGCCCCAAGTCAAACCCAAGGGC